>CM067359.1:136434398-136596658 GCA_034401795.1 Chaetoderma sp. LZ-2023a | reverse complement strand
CGCATGACACGTGTGTTAGAGAGAAAGAGAGAGAGAGAGAGAAAGAGAGAGAGGGAGAAAGAGAGAGAGAGAGAGAGAGAGAGTGAGAGAGAGAGAGAGAGAGAACGAGAGAGAGAACGAGAAAGAGAACGAGAGAGAGAGAGAGAGAGAAGAGAGAGAGAGAAAGAGAGAGAGAGAGAGAGAGAGAGATGGTGGGGTTGGGGTGGGTGGGGTTTGGGATAGAGAGCGAGATGGTATAAACATATTGGAAAAGAATAGAATAGAAAAGAACAGCTCCTCCAAACAATTAGTTGGCGGCTAGCAGTTTGCCATTAATATAATAAATTAAACAATACTAATAAATGAATTACAGAACATATTCGTGGTTATTCCTTACCGTCGTTATTTACCCCCACCCACCACAACCCCTCTCGTCAACTCACAAAGTGGTTTCCCCAGGTCTTATCTTCTCGTTTCATACACAAAACAAAACGAAAGAGAAACGAGAAATGAGACCTAGTCACCTCCGACCCCGCCCACTCCACAAATTCAAGGTGGCTCCATTACGGGCGTATTTTCTGAACTTTTAGCCTCCTCATAACTTGAACGAAAGGTTTGAGGAGATTAACCGTTTAGCGAGCCTTTATTGCATCCCCATCATCCCTCCCAAGTCGTCCTCATCATCATCGACGTTGTCATTAGCGTGGTCATCGTCGTCGTCGTCATCGTCGTCGTCGTCTGCGGCATCGCATCATCGTGGATGCCCCGAAATGCAATAGGAGAGTAATACATTGTGAGTAAAGGAAGAACTCTATACGCAGTACCGACAACGGAAGTTATAGGTTAACGTATATATGATATCTATACAGTTATTTGTATCATAAATATGTAACCATGACAATAAATTACTGACTATTCTTAGATCATATCAAAACGTCGGGAACATATATGAGGTGGAAATCCGCCAGTAGCTTGAATATAATTGTGTACTTCTTTGAAGATGCATTCATTTTCCTGCACGGATAGAGATGTGTTTCCTTTGCATAGCAAGTCACACGACAAAGGAATATACCGATGTAGTTGTTGTGATAAGTGATGTTTTTGTGCTTTGTAGTAACGGCATTTTAAAAGAAAGTGAGTTGCATCTTCTACTCCTGTCCTACAAAAGCAATTGGGTGTGAGAAATAATTCCATTCTATATAAGTCACGATTTAAGTGGGAGCAGTTGTTATGTAGTCTGGTATGAAGGATAGAATGTTTTCGATTTCAGTAGTTATAGAAACTCGGAGGGATATAGTTTTTAGATTTTAAATTCCTTTTCGCAAATAATCCCGATTCATTTCCATTTTTACCGATGGTAGTTTATTTAATATTGTATGAGATTACCAATAAACATCATTTGTTATTTCCCTTTTCCGTTCCTTTAAGCATGCTTCGGAAATACCGGGCCGGAGCACAATATTATGACGAAAATCTTTATCTATTGAGCCATTGTCCGCAAACCCTAACCTTACAATAATGCAACACATGATATCGCTATAAATACCAGTAGACCAGCTACGACGTGAGAAGAGACTGTTATGAATCCATTGCGGCTAATAGACAACAGTCTTCCTTCTAGGATCCCTCTGAGTTTTTGTGGGCATAATACTCATTATAGAACCCTGGTTGTGCTTGTTTGTCCACTTTTACTATTGCACACATCGTCCAGCTCCCTCGTTTCTCGTCGGCAGCCAAGTGTTCCCATAGGGGGCGCCTATCTCTGTTTTGGTTTTCCATCGGACTTCAGGGTGGAAGCCATCTTATGTGCTATGCCCCTTCTTTAGAGGAACTTGTCAGTGTCAAAGAGATACTTCTTGGAAGGCCTAGATCTGATGGTCAGTGTGAAAAGTTTATCCCTTGGGCTGGTCTTATGAGACCCTTTCAGAGGTATCTCATGGCCATTTGGAAAAATGGCAAAGGATTCCCTGGATGTTCAGATCCCTATTCGGAGTCATCTTCTTTGAACATTGTCTTTTCTGGACAGACCGGTCCCTTCTTTTGAAGGGAGCTCCTTTAAGGAAGTCACAACCCAGTTTAACACTCTTTTCGGATGCATCCCTAGAAGGGGTTGGGGCAGTTTGGAACTCCCACTCGGCGCAGGTCAGTGATCTTAGGAGGAGAGCTCCTTTCACATCTTTTATGGGCATTAAAGAGGGCTCTCTTTCATTGGCTGAATCTCCTCCAAGATCTGATAGTTTCAGCGAGATAAGACAATTCGTCAGTAGTTTCGTATCTGAGCAAATAGAGAGGGACCAGGTCGCTTATCATGTGACAGGGTTGGGTGTGGCAATTCAGGGACATGCCTTTCTGTCTGACCACAGCCCCTTATTTCTTTACCAACCTGGCGACAGCTGTATAGTCCATTCTTCATCATCAGTCTATTCATCTGAGCATTTACATAGATGACTGGCTCCTCAAGGCATCACCAAGTCAAATGTTGCAGCATAATCTTTCCCATGTACTTCTTCTTTCCCGAAACCTTGGATGGATGGTCAATATGGACACGTCGAATTTGGTTCCCTCCCAATTGTTCACTCACCTCGTGGCCAGATTCGATCTTTCCATCGGACTCCAGAGTGGAAGTCATCTTATGTGCTAGGTCCCTTCTTCAGAGGCACCTGTCAGTGTCAGCGAGATTCTTATTGAAAGTATTAGGCCTGTTGGTCAGTGTGGAGAAATTATCCCTTGAGCTGGTCGTATGAGACAATTTCATACCACTTCATGGAGATTTTGGAACAGTCAAGGGATTTCCTGGATGTTCAGATCCCTATTCGGAGTCTTCTTCTAGAACATTGTCTTAAGTAAGCCACAACCCAGTGCAACAATCTTTGCAGATGCGTCCCAAGAAGGGTGGGTGGGTGCGATTTGGAACTCCCACTCGGCGGCAGGTTAGTGGTCAGAGGAGTAAGAACACCTCTCACATGATGTCCCTCCATCATGAGCATCATTTCCTCCAGGATCTGATAGTTTCAGCGATATCAGACAATTTGACTGTAGTTTTGTATCTGAACAAATAGAGAGACCCGGTCGCCTGTCCTGTGTCTGGAAACGTGCCCCTTCTCCAGTGGTGTCAGCGTCATCAGATTTTTCTGATAGCCGCTCATATTTCAGGGAGAATAAATTTTCTTGCAGACCAGCTTTCACGTCCCAGCAAGTTGGCCCACGCAGAATGGGCACTGAAGAAGTCCATTTTTCGGTTGCCATCACATCGACCTCTTTGCCAGAGAAACCAATGCTCAGATTTGCACATTCGTGTGTCCCTATCCAGAGAAGGCTCTGGATGTAGACGGCCTGTCTCAAACATGAACAGGCTTCTGCGTATGCCTAGCCCCACCCCTCCATAAACCACTCTGATTCAGTTGGTCCTGAAGAAAGTTCAGAAATGCACAAATCGTATTGATAACCCCTCTGTGGTCGAATAGGGGTTGGTTTGTAGACGCTCTAGATCTATTGCTAGATATCATTCGTATTCTTGCTCATTGTCGGGCCTTTTCTCAAATCAAAGGCAGATGTCTTCATTTGAATTTTCAACCTCTGCTTTTGGAAGCTGTCCAGAGTTCTATGTTTCGGAACAATTTTCTGTTAGGTATATAGAGATCTAGTCAAATTCCAGATGATAGTCCACTCGAAGAGTTTACACGGGTAGATTTGCGGTGTTTATATGATGGTCTTCCCAGCACAGCATCATGTCCGATTTGGCACCTCTTTTGCAAGTTCTAGACTTTATGTCTTACCTGTTTGATCATCTTAAACTTACAGCTAATACAGTTAGAGGCTATAAATTTTCTCTGGCAACTTCTCTTACATGTCTCCTAAATGCATTTTTCTTGTGGCTGCAGCCTCAACCAGAGTAAGATCAGAAATTCGTGTGCTCTCCGCTGAAGAATATTAATTAGTGGTGGTAGCTAATGGTCTTATTCGTTATTCAAGAAGAGATTTTCTGTATAAAACTCAATCTATTCACCATCCGGCACAGTCTGTCGTTTAACAAAAATCTTACTAGTTTTTCTTCATCAGCCAATGCATGGTGTCCAGTTTGGACACTTAAGATTTATAAAACCTGTACCGAGTTTTAAAAGTCCTATCCGAAACATATGTTGGTGACTTATACAGGCAATGTCAATAATCCGGCATTGATCAAATCTCTACCCCGATGGATCACTGATATTATGAAATCAGCCATGAATTGACGTTTCAGCGTGACAAGCTGAAAGTAGTTGTCAAAGCCCACGACATTCTGGGCATTGCCACATCTTTTTCAGCACATCTTTTGCTCCACATCTTTTGAACTTTCTCAGGTTCACCCATCGATGAAGTCATGAAGGTTACAAGATGGAAAAACGAGTCTGCTTTCGATAAATTCTACTTGAAAGTCCAGACACCACCTTCTGAAATAACATTAATTTCGCCAAAAAAAGCCAAACCTCACTTTCCGAACTCTTCTCACAATTAGTCTGCAAGGTCATCAACGATCTTTCATTTGGTGAGATTTTCACTTTTAGGTTCGTTAAGTTCATTTTACTTGGTTTGGTTTTAGACACGAGTGTTTGTATGCAATCTCACGTTTTACTGAGTTGTTTTTGTTTATTTGGTGATGGTGTTTTAACCTTTCATTCTATGTTCCCAAATTACCAGCCCACCAGTTTTTGTTTAAGAGGCACTGATCAATTCTGTTATTGTAACAGTGGTTGAATTTGAACGTATATGTGTGTTACATAACGGCCAAAGACGACCCTCTATAAAAGGGGCTGGTCATAATTTTTGTTAATATCTATATACTTAACATTCAACCACTGTCGCCCATCGGCCACCCCGCGTGGGTATAAGTTGAGAACATGCTTTGATGGAGTAGTTTTAAATGATTGAAAACGGGGCTCACGGCACTATCAACTGGGGATGTTTCCCAGCATCCATCTATCACTGACGCTTGAAGGAATTGTGTTTTCGCTAAGGGAGATTACTCAGTCATAGTGCAGAGCGGGTATATGTGAATGGCTGAGTGAATGAATGCTTAAAAATCTTTCTGTAACTAAATGTGAGGTGGTAATTTACCAATAACAGTGGTTGAATGGTAAGTATATACGTGTTAACATGCCCAGCACCTTTTATAAAGGGGCGTCTTTGGTCTTTGGCGTTACTACGGATTAACTGTCTTGCGTGAACACGGTCTTATAGTTACACGTACAATAAGTTCAAATCAAACAGAGTTTGGTTTCCTTTGGGAGAAAACCATCTTTTTCGAGGCATTCGGAAGAAACTGGAAGCTATGGATCTCTTGAGGGAGGAAAGTTGAAGGGAAAAAGATGAAGAAACTTCCAAGCACGTCAATGCTTAGTGGGAGGTGTACCTGACGATAGGTTAAGTGGATGTCAGTAACCATTGAAATTCTGAATTAAAATGTCACTGGCCAGCAGTACAGTCTTGGACAGAAAATAAGTCCAAAGTGATCCCCCACCCCTCCCAACCCAACCGCACACCCCACAACACCACACACACACACACACACGCGCACGCACGCACGCACGCGCACGCACACGCACGCACACACACTCACGCGCGCTCACGCACGGACGCGCGCACACGCACGGACGCGCAGCCCAACAATCATCGCCGCCTATATCAAATACTTACAAGCCACCCGTGCGAATAAGTTCGTACACATGTGTGCGCTTATTGACGCATATACGCACGCTCAAAAGCTTTTTAAATACCACGCAACAACAACAACAACAACAACAACAACAACAACAACCGCAACCGCAACCGCAACAAAAACAACCACAACAACAACAACATTGACTACTTCAAATTTAGTTAGACGTTTTTTAAATGAGTAATTGATTGAAATTGAAAGACTGCCAGCGAGATCTGACGGATGTTATATAACGATAAAGTTGCTTTCCCAAGATGGCGCACATACTATAGAGTCGGCTTCCACCTGTTGCAGAGAGGCAAGTTCTGGTGGTCCCATAAGATAGTGGCTGTAAATACCACCTGGTTTAAAGAACCGTCAAGTATTGACCCAAAAGCATGTTTCTTAATTATTGTGATTGACCTGTATAATACGACCATCTGTTTTTCGCGCTTCATGTATTATTACTCACTGAGTGCCCAGTATAGAGAGGTGTACGTAGGGCCTATATAGCGTTGTTTCCTTGAGACTGAGTGACGTTTAAACTGATTCCCGGAAATAACACGCGTTACAACACATGTCTGGCTGATAATTACAAAAGCATGCTTAGAATCTTAATGAGTGAAATAACTAAGAGTAAAAATAGCGCCTAAATCACTTTATGTCTGCGTACGAAATAAATTGTGGAGCGAGATTCTGTGGATGTCGCTGGAACGATTTTAACTTAGGATGGAGTAAGTCTGGGAGGAGTAGGTCTACCGCTTTGAAAATTGCGAACCCTTTTTGCACTGAAAAACAATTTCAGGCTATTTAACCTCTTTTCATTGGGAAGCCGGGCCAAACCGGGGTCCGCGGTAGTCGTTAAGAATGTCCATTTGCAGGCCAAAAGAAGACCATTTTTGAAATTTTACCACTGGAATGGCTGACTCGGTTATCGAGCCAGCCATTCCAGTGGTAAATTTTCAAAATTTGTCTTCTCTTGGCCTGCAAATAGGCATTCAATGAGCAAATATTTTGATATGCTTGACCAAATTTTGCCATTTAAGGGTAAAAAATAAATTCAGTATCTATAATCACTGGCTGTTGATGTGGGGCGTTACATATCATGTCTCCCACATTTAGATTATTCTGGGGGTCGAGGGAGGCCACCACTTACTTATTCCGGAGCACATATCCAGGATCCAGGAATGCGATAAATTATTTTTTAAATAATTTGACAAATGTTTCTACACCCGCCAGTCAAATTGTTAAACAAGACACTCAAACGTGTTTTGTTTGCGTGTAAAAAAACAAGCTTAAGTTTGAACGTTACTGATTAGCAAATGTTCGTTATTTTTATCGCACTAACAAAAACATCTCGAACGTGAAGGAGTGTTAAAAGTCAAATTAAATAAACTAAAAATCGCATTCCCGCTCTCAAAGTAGACAGACGTGTAAGAACGAGGGCAACTACAGGTGAGAATCTTAAGCGTAATTTCAGAGAATGACAGTAATAGTAAACCAAATTTCTTTCTATTTATTCTAAGAATTGACCGTTTCAGTTTATTCATCAATCAGATGACGTCATACTCAGTTACTTCATGAATGACGTAGATAAGATCGTCACGAACGCTTAATTGATGATGGACTAAGCGTTGTTATACGAATTGCGTGTCTTTACTATTTAATAAACATGCTGTTGAACATTTTGAAACTAGTTTGCCTGGGCGCTGTTGCTGCCATAGTTTCAAAATATTCAACATCCTACCTGTATAGTTTTCTGGAAATTGATAGTCAGCGAGTGCATGCAGGGATCGCAATGCCAAGGTAATCGACCGTTTTCACGACAAGGACTGAATATTTTTATATTTCCAGGAGATGTTTGTTCCCATCTGAAAATGGAGTGATCCGATCTGTCATTCAAGTATATATAGCTGACTAGAACGCCATGAACTTTGAAAAGTCCTTCAAGTGTACGAATTGTGTGAATTTTTGTTAAATTTTTTTAAACCAATTTAACTGGCCGCTGTTGCTGCTATTGTTCAATTATTTTCAAAATACTCAACGGCTTACCTGTATAGTTACCTTGATGCTTGGGATACTGGAAATTCAGGGTTCGATAATTATAGATCCAGAATGGATCGTGAAAGCCTACTCATGCCGTCGTCGTCGGTGGGGACGATGGTGGTTGAGGCGCCGTCAGGCTGCCTCGTCGGGAGTGAGGGCGGCGGGGCCGGGGCCGGCGTGAACATTTTGTTTCTTTTTATTACTCAGACAGTTCACATCCAAGACCAAGAGAAGATTATTTTTGACAATTTACCTCTGGAATAACTGGCTCGGTTATCGAGCCGGTCATTCCAGTGGTAAATCTCCAAAAATAGTCTCCTTGGTATGCAGATGGGCATTCCTCAAAACCACCTCAGAGGCCGATTTCGTAATGAAAGTGTTAATACTTTTACCCAAGAATTCCCAGAGTCGCGATTTCAAGGTAACTCTACAGGTAAGCAAGCTGCTGAATATTTTGAAACTAAAGTGACAGCAACAGCTCCAGGTCAAAACGTCAAAATATTCAACAGAATGCTTATAAAATTCTAAATTTATCAAACACATACAATGGATGAATCCAGTTTAACTATGCCCTGCCCATCTCTAGCTAAGTTCCACCCATACTTTGCCGTGTTGGGATCAATCGATCCCTGAACGATCAAATTCCCGAAAACTATACAGGTAAGCTGGTGAATAATTTGTGACTAATTTTATTGGGTGCATATATGGCAGCAACAGCGCCCAGTCAAATTACGTTCAAAATATACAACAGCGTGTTTATTAAATAGTAAAGACATACAATTCGTACAACAACGCTTAGTCCGTCGTCAATTAAGCGTCCGTAACGAACATATCTACTTCATTCATGACGCCATTGATTCTGACGTCATCATACACGTCATGTAGTTGATTATGACGGCATATGATGGATGGATGGATAAGCTGAAATGGTCCTCTCAGGCACTTTAGTGACGGACTATTGACAGTTTCGTAACGGCCCTACGTCATCTTTTATTGTGACGTCAGCTAGCAAGTGGCGTATATAATTATGATGTCAGATACTTGACTGCCAGATCGGATCCTTCCATTATCATAATATCTGCAAGCTGGCGCCAAAATTTCCAGGTGTTAAACAGATCGACGACGCCTAGAATCCTATAGCCAGCAACATTCGAGTGACGTCGGCAGGTAGAAGTCTGGCCATATGACTAGAGTCTAAAATAGAATGTTATGTATGGAACTTGTTAATAAATGTTTTGTTTTTTCGCTGTGTTGTGTTCTGGAACGTTCGGTAATACATACCATGAACTTTATATTAGAATTTGTCAGCGCGGATTATATGTGTACCAGTCTATGCATAAGGGATGGAGAGAAAAGACGGACTGGAGAGAGGAGGACAGGGAGAGGAGGACGGAGACAGAGAGAGAGAGAGAGAGAGAGAGAGAGAGAGAGAGAGAGGGTGGGGGAGAGGGGAGAGAGAGAGTGGGGAGAGAGGGGCGAGAGAGAGATAGAGGGGGGGGGGAGGAGAGGGTAGTTGGGAGGGGAGAGAGAAAGGGGGGGGGGGAGAGAGAAAGAGAGAGAGAGAGGAGAGAGAGTGTGCTGGAAATACGTAGATGAGGGCTGGATGAAGCTAGAATTATGTTAAAGTGAGAGCGTTTGAGTGAGGCTGTTGAAGGGGTGGCTGTGAATCCCGAGACAAGTGACCATTTCATATCATATTTACCATGCTCGTGTGATAAATTTGATAAAATAATCAAACAAATACTGGCTTGAAATTATATTATTTATCGTTTAAGCTATAGTTTAATCCCGCTCTCTATAATTAGTGTGATTTCAGAAGCATTTTTGTCTTAAATAAAGACAAGTCATGTTTCTGACGTCATATAGAAAAAACAATTGCGTGGCTTGGCTTGAGTCTGGTTTTATAATAAAAAAATCAACCCGGCGCATTGGATCAATCACTATAGAGTTGTATTTCACAACGGTACAGGTGCGAAAACTTGAGGCGCTGGTTCCGACTTATCGAGAGAGTTCATATAATATATTGGTTATTTGGAATTTGAGTTGGTCGTTGAGGAGTGCTATCAAAAGCGATGAAAGCAACCGCTTAAGGTAAGTTATGCCAAACAGATTTGATAGATTATTATTGTATATTGACGTTGATGCATGAGTCGAGACAGTGATACATTGTAAATCAGTAAGGTAACAGTTTAATAAGGTAGTGGAAATCATTGGTCGGATTTTCCGACTAACAATCATAAAGTGTCTCTAAAGTGCCAATGATCTGAATTGAGCAGTGCAGTTCTAGCTATGCCCCGCCCATCCCTAGTTAAGCCCCACCCACACTTCGCCCGTGCTGGGATCGATCCCTGAACTACATGACTGTCAATTTCCTGATACTATACAAGTAAGCTGTTGAATATTTTGACAATAATTGGACTGGGTGCTGTTGCTGCTAATGGCAGCAGCAGCGCCCAGTCAAATTAGTTTCAAAATATTCAACAGCATGTTTATTAAATAGTAAAGTAAAGTTGTAATTCGTACAACAGCACACAGCCAAATTAGTTTCAAAATATTTAACAGCTTACCTGTAAGGCCAATAGTTTTGTGGAAATTAGTAGTCAGGCAATTTCGAGATCGATCGACCCCAACACGGGCGAAGTGTGGGTGGCGCTTGATGGCGGGACTAAGCGTTGTTGTACGAATACTATGTCTTTACTATTTAATAAACATGCTGTTGAATATCTTGAAACTAATTTGAGTGGGCGCCGTTGCTGCCTATAACAACAGCAGCCAGTCAAATTAGTTTCAAAATATTGAACAGCTTATTTGTAGGGGCTATAGTTTTCTGAAAATTGATAGTCAATCAGTTCAGGGATAGATCTATCCCAGCACGGCGATGTGGAGGCGGATCGTAGCTAGTGATGGGCAGGGCATGGCTAAGACTGGATCCTTCCATTGGCATACAAGGTGTAGCCAGAAATGGACCCCTTCAGAAACCATACGTCTTATCGAGCCAATGATTGTGGTCCTTTAAGAAAGCTGGTCTTTCGACCACGTGACTTAAAGTATCACCATTTTCTGCTACAACAGTTCTGTCTGATTGTGACATGTAGACCCATGGATGGATCCTACCTGTCACTCAAGTATATGAAGTCATAATCAATTACATCACATGTAGGCTGACGTCGAAATCATAACTGACAAGGAATACTCCGTAATGAATCTGGAATAATTCGTCAAGTGCACGAGTGTTATGTCTTTGATGGATTTACTAAATTTTAATAAATATTCTGTTGAATGTTTAGAAACTAATTGGACAGAGTGCTGCTGCTACCACGTGTATTTATTTAAATATTTCCAAATGGTAGTGGAGAACTTGCATCTGTTTATTTATTTTTTAAAGGAGGGGAAAGGGGAAATAACAAATGATGTATATTGGTAATTTCAATTAGAAAGTAGTGGGTAATCAGCTTAAGGCGATTATATGATCGACTGTAGGGCAATATTAAATAAACTTTCTAAGGTAAAAAAATGGAAGTGAATCGGGATTAATTGAGAAAAAGCATTTACTAAATATAGGAGCGCTCAGCTTGGAATCAATTAGTGGCGTTGCTGGTGCTTCGCACTCCGCCGTGTGTCAACACTGTGTGTGTGCGTCCGTGCGTGCGTGCGTGTATGTGTGTGTGCGTGCGTGCGTGCGCGCGCGCGCTTGCGTGCGTGCGTGCGTGCGTGCGTGTGTGTGTGTGTGTGTGTGTGCCTTGCGTTCCGTAGGGAACGCAAGGCAGAATATAGTTCCGTAAGCGGTGTGACTAGTATTCTCTCGATTATCTCATTACTGTTAATTCACTGTTGATCCTTTTGAAAACATTATATTTGACAGTCACTTTTTCTGGTGGAAGTACCAAGTTTCGGTCAAAATGATTTCAAAAATTACTGCCGGTTTCCAGGGTCGCAACATAATACCTACTGAATATAGTCAAGTTCGTGTGACTGAAAGTATATCCTGTCGCTGGAAACAACGGCTTTCAGTTAAATTGTGTTAAAATTAGACAGTATAGAAAGTAGTGGGTAATCAGCTTAAGGCGATTATATGATCGACTGTAGGGCATATTTTTTATTGGCTCGGCGTACACCGGACCGCAAAGGACCAGCTGCGTCACTAATTGGTTCCCGGCAGAATGACAAATTTTTCTGATTTATTTCTGTTTTTACTGGTGGCTATAAGATAATTATTACATAAAGCTATCAGATATTCTGTATATTCAGTATGTGTCTCCAAATAATTGTTTGCCATAATAGAAATTGTATTAACCAATAACGAAGGAGGAAATATCCCCGTCGACCACTTGGCAGTGACCGAGTGTGCGTATTTTACGAGTAAACATACAATCAGTACTTCGGTTTAACTGATTTCGACAATGTTTCCAGGACCCGGACAGTACCAGTCAAAGCTATCCCTTTCACCACCCGCATCACTGCAGCGGAATGGCGAACTACGTGTATCAACTAGCTCACGGCAATACAGACTTAGGACCAGTATACACCAGTGTCCAGACTACGAAGACCGTATTGCGTGAATCTCCATTCTGGTGTTGCTTTCATTGTCTCGAAAAACACAGCCACCAGTAGCTAACGTGTACACTTTACGGTAGCATGCTGCACGATTAAGGAATGGAATGGCCAGGCATGCGGGGAAGTGGACTCTGTCTAAGTATGCGTCATTGCTGTGGCTGCCAGTACTGCTCATGGGAAGATGCGTATCGTCCGTTCTCGGGAGGACGGGCTCCCGTCTCTTACGTCCCACTGGCCTGCGACTCATTGCTCCCTACAATCACGTGCGTACAAGAACTGGCAGCTGCATCTATGGATGCACATCATATTCACTCGGATTTTTTCGTTCGTTGATAACAAACGTGTTTTAGATTGGTTTCTTTTGCGTCCATTATTACGTTTTCGACAAAATTGTATTGCTTAAGTTGAGCCTAAAGTTTAAAGAACAGTGTTATCTAATAATCTTTTTCTTTAAACCAGTTTGATCATTTTCCGTTGGATGTTCGTTTGCGTGCATTCAAGCACTAGATTTTCCATCACTTAAATCGTGCTCTTGTCGGCCATTAGTGTTGGCTTTGTTAGGGGGGTTTTGGCGCCATTTTTCGAAAACAAATTCTTTTTATTTTTTCGTTTTTTGTAGTACTTCGCTGAGTCTTAAGTATAAAGAAATGTTATTAAATAATTTTATTTTCTTCATTTTAAATTTGTTTAAACCGTTTTGATCAATTTTCTTTTGGATGTTCGTTTGCGTGCTATAAACCACCAGATTTTCTCCACTCAAATAGTTGCATTTTTCGACCATTAGTGCTAGCTTTGGTCGTTTTCGACACCAGTTTTCGAAAAAAAATTAATTAATTTTTCGTTTTGCTTAGGTGGAATTTTCGTGAGATCAGGCCTACCGGAGGGGACGACACAACCCGGAAAGGACACCAGTGGTATACTGGTATAATCTATATAGCATTGTCAGGCTTACTCTACCTCTTCTCTCTCTCTCTCTCTCTCTCTCTCTAAACCTCCATCTTTCATAGCCTGCCCCACTCATATCCTTCACACACTAATCCTACTGCATTCTACCCTCTCTAACACACTGTACCTTCTAAATCTTCCTACTGCATACTACCTTCTAAACTCATCACACTGTAGGGTAAACAGCATGGAGGAAGGTGACTTCCTCGACCAGCTTTTTAAAGGGGCGAACGATGCTGGTGGTGGTTAACTGGCCACAGCCAGCACAGCGCCAAAGGGTGGCAAAGGCAGCGACGGAAGCGCTGCCAAGCAGAGTGCCACTAGTGGTCCATGCGGGGTGGGGAGGAGACAAGAGAGGGAATTCCCCGGGAGGGAGCGAGTGAGGGGACTAGCGCCACTACTCACTTGGTGGGGGGGGGCGTAGGGGCAGGCGAGGGGTCTGCTTGACGATTTGATAATGGGAGAATTCTCGCACGACCAGGTGGCCCAGGAGGTGTTGATTCTGAAGAGCAATCTCCAGAACATACCACAAAGCACCCCTAAGAAGGGGTGTGGCACACTGGGCCCCAAAAGGAAACGGATGGTCGGGATGTTAGAGGAGGGGAGGAAGAGGGAGGAGGGGCCGGTCCCCCCAGCAAGAGGTGCCGGGACAAGGGGGTTTGTCCAGCCGGGTGGGGTTGGGGGTGGGTGGCTGGGTGGTGAAGAGTCCCACCCATCGCGCAGAGTGGGCGTCCCCGGGGGCATGCCCAGTAGCGAAGGGAGGGAGCCGGTCCATAAGGGGGGTTGGGGGGGCCGAGAGCTGGTACAAAGGGGAGGAGGGTCAGGGTCAAGGGACTCGCGGGTGACGATTTTGTGGGATTAACCCGCATAGTGATTTATAGGTTACTGTATGTCATGGTGGGCTTGCTTTGCAGGCCTGGACAAGAGGGGTGGGGAGGTTTTAGTGACCTCCACCAACAAAATGCAGTTTCAAAAGCTGCTGAAAATAACGACGATATGCAGCCATGCGGTGTCAATTAAAGTGTACACCACCAAAAACCTCAGACCCAGCAAAGCGGTAGGTGTCATATCGAGAGTCCCAAGAGACTTCACGAATGATGACATAAAGCAAGAAATGAATGAGCAGGGAGAACATAAAGTGGACTGGCTGGGTCGGATTGGCGGAACGGCCAGACCGACCTACGCAGTGAAATTGGTGTTCGAATCAGACTCACTGCCAAGCAATGTTAAACTGGAATGGATAACCTTCAAAGTCAAATCCTACATCCCAGAGCCTGTCGGATGCTTTAGATGCCACCTGCTGGGCCACGTGGCCAAGTACTGCAAAACTAAAGCCAGCGCGTGTGCCAACTGTGGACGGAATCACAAACGTGAGGACTGCCAGCAGACGACTCCCACCACCCTGCAGAAATTGCAAAGGGAGCCACAGCGCTACATACCACGGATGCCCGCCTTTGCAAAAAGCCAAGGACATCCTGAAGGTAAAAACACTGGATAAGGTTTCATATAGGGAGGCCAAGAAGAGGGTCACCCAGCAAATAAGCAGGGGACTGAACGGCCGGCTAGGATACCAGCACCTGGACCAGCCACACCTCCTGAAAGGACGGTATGGCGGAAAAGGGCTGAATCCGTAAGCAGGAAGCTGGCCACCCCTGGGAGGGATTTCTCTGGGACGAGACTGTAGGAAAAAGGGGAGGAGGATCCTACTGAGCAAAGACACCTAACAAAACCGCCCGCTCATGGCCTAACGTCACAGGAGCACCAGGGGCCTGAACCAAAGTGCTGAGCCAATTGGCACAATGGAAGCAACACTAGTGGACAAACAGGTTAACAAACCTGAGAACTCCACTAGCAGTGCTAGCGGCCACAGAGACCCTCCGGTTGAGGTTACCAGAGGGACACCAGCGAACAAGGTAAGTCCCACCGTACTTGGTGGAGATCATGAAATTGTATTAAATATTCAGATTTCAGATTGATCATAGAGACGATCGTATCAACAGTCTGCATGGGAACGAAGCAGCCAGGAGGAAATTAGATGTCGATGGTCTTGTTGCGAGATTCGTTGAACTCTACTCCTCTGCAAACAATCATGGGGGTCAAAATTCTTCAATGGAATGTTCGAGGCACCCGGTCTAATACCAACCTTGACGAATTGTGGAACACGTTCCACAACGAAAATGACCACCCAGACATTATAGTCTACAGGAAATCTGCCTGAAACCCAAGCAGGATTTCAAAAGGTACAACTACACTGTCGAAAGACAAGACCGTACCGCAAAATCTGCAACCACCACTGCGGGGGGGGGGAGGCGGTGGCAGCATAGCGACCCTCATAAAAGTAATCTTTCCTACAAAAGATTGCCACAATGTGAGAGTAGCATAGAGCAGCTTACAATAGAAATAGAAACCAATCATGGAACTATTAATATTGTAAACGTATATAGTCCCAAGATGTACCCTTCATCGGACCATGACAAGCTCCTTGAAGGCCTAGAAGGTGAAACAATACTTCTGGGCGACTTCAACTCCCACCATGCCCTATGGGGGAGCAAATCCATGGACTCCAAAGGCCGCATAATAGAACAGGTTATTGATAATCACAACCTGAGCCTACTAAACGGCCATAGACCCACAGATATAACTCCTTTGATGGTGAATGGTCAGTCCTGGACCTTTGCCTCATAACGCCTGGCTTTCGACCACCAACCCCCCCCCCCCCCCCACCACCACCCCACCAGTTGGGACGTTCAAGACCAACTCCTTGGCAGCGACCACCTCCCTATCAAAATACAGGTAGGAAGCCATCAGAGCAAGAGTGAGGTGCCACCGCATAGGAACAATTGGAGTCTGAAAAAGGCCAATGGACAGTAGCAGCATCGAGGAATACTATGATAGATAGATGGATAGTTAGTGCATTTATATTGCGCTGAACTCCATGCGATTGCATGCTCTAAGCGCTGTACATCTGAGCAATGTATGGGGATTCTCTACAAGGCTGCCAACTCAGCCATCCCCTAATCAAAGCCAGACAATAACCCCAAACACACACGCGTGCCTTGGTAGAACGACGAGTGCCAAGAAGCTGTAAAGCTCAAGAAAATTGCCTGGAATAGAGTAAAGAGAAACTTCAGCATAGAACGCCTAGTCAAACACATGAGACTCCAGGCCAAAGTAACAAGAGCCATCAAAAATTCAAAACGCGATCACTGGAGGCATTATTGCTCCGAAATCACTTGGTTCACACCCTCGAGCGAAATATGGGGCAAGGCCAACGCTATTGCCAGTGAAAAAAACAAGTCCAAAAACCCTACCCACCCTTATAGCAAACGGGGTAAAGCATGCCAATGACATGGAAAAGGCTGAAGTGCTTGTCTCAGTCTTCATTGCAACCAGTAGCAATGATAACCATGGTCCTGACTTCCTAGCAATCAAAACAGAAGTCGATGAGCATATTAATCTCCTGTTCAGCTCATGGAAATGTGAAGACCTTAATAACCAAGATATCAACAAAGCTTTCAACAGAATAGATCTCGAGCAACCCCTTGGTAAAGGCAACAGCTTCTCACCAGGGGAGGATGGCCTGAAATACGACATGCTTCATAATATGCCAGATGAGGGTAAACTAATGTTACTCAATCTCTACAACCTCGTGTGGAGCTCTGGAAAAATGCCCTCAGTCTGGAAAACTGATGCCTATCCCAACAGTGGAAGGACAAAACTGACCCAAGATTATAACGACCAATCCCCCTAGCGAGCTGTTTATGCAAGGTCATGGAGAGGATGATCAAAAACCGTCTAGAACACGAATTCGAACATAACGGTCTACTCCACCCTTGGCAGAGTGGCTTCAGAAAGGGCAGACGCACTTCTGATCACCTAGTCAGACTGACCGAGGTAGCCAAGGAAGCTCTAGACGCGAGAAGAGGAAACATAACAATAGGAGTCTTCCGAGACGTTGAGAAAGCCTTTGATATGATGTGGCGAAATGGAGTTCTAAAAAAGCTATATGACTTTGGTTACCGTGGTCGCATCCTATTCTGGATATGAGATTTTCTCGATAGCAGAGGGATTAGTGTCCATGTAGATAGCAGAGGGATTAGTGTCCATGTAAATGGGCAAATGTCTAGGGAACAAACATTGGAAAACAGCACCCCGCAGGGTGGTGTAATAAGCGCCCGCACACCCTTCTGTTCAATATCATGATGAGTGATCTACCCAAAGACATTGAAAAAGGCGATGCACTGGATCCCAATGCAATAAGTGGGTCTATTTTCACTGATGACACAGCATTGTAGAACAAGTATACGAAGATAGACCGGGCACGAAAGTCTACGCAAGTAGTTCTTGACATAGTCTCATGGTGGTGCAAAAAAATGGTTTCAAACTGTCTGCTGAAAAACAGTTCAAATCAATTTTAGTATTGTTAAATACGTAGGCAATGATGCAAATCTGTTCCTCAACGGACAGAAAATCAAGGCATGTGCTGAAGCCAAATTTCTGGGATTAACATTCGACAGAATGCTCAGCTGGAATCCCCACATCAAAAGCCTGACGGAGAGAAGCTTCAAGCAAGTAAATCTCCTTCGCTCATTAACAAAGCACACCTGTGGGGCAGACATTCCAAGCATGCTTATGCTATACCGTGGCCTAATCCTGCCAAGGATAGACCACGGATGCGAAGCATACACCACAGCGAGCAAGTCAGTTAGGAACCATTGACACCCTCCAATCAAAATGCCTGCGCATTTGCTGTGGTGCCTCACAGAGCAGCCCTTGAGACGCAATCAACGCAGAGTGTGGAGAAATACCACTAGATCTACGAAGAGAGGAGCGTCTACTCAAATCTTGGACATACCTACAAGGCTCTGCGCCCACCCACCCAACCAGGGAGGTATGCCTTCCATGCAAGGAGCACCGAAGACACAAGGTGCTGCCCAAAATGTCCAAAGAGAGCAAACCACCAGGCCTGTTAATGACCGAGCTCACCAGCGCCACTGAACTGGAAAACATCAAAATAGAAAGCTCAAGGCCAACTCCTGACCCGCCATGGCTACTACCGCAGATCAATGCCATGACAGCCTATCCTCACAGATAAGCAAGAAAGAACCCCACCACCCCCCACCCCGGGCGCTAATCAGGAGCTGTGTTCAGGAAAACATCGACAGCAGATGGAAGGAGCATAGGAAAATCTATACCGACGCCTCCAAAGTGCCCAACTCTGGCGAATGTGTTGCGGGAGTAGTCATAGGCGACCAGGAAGAAGTCCTCAAGTACAAGCTTCCGAATCACCTGTCAATATATACAGCCGAACTGGTGGCAATTAAAAAGGCCCTAGAATGGATCAACACAGCAAAGCCAAACAAATACGTTATTCTCAGACTCACTAAGCTCGATAAAGAGCTTCAAAAGTAGCAGTAGCAAGAGCAGGGACAACCTAATTATCAAGGAAATCCGGCAGCTGTATGCAACTGTGGTGACTGACAACGAAACTGTGGCCATCGACTGTGTCCCAGTCCACGCGAGCAAGCCGATGAGGCAGCCAAACAAGTGCTCAAAGACGGAACTAGGACGAGCATAGGACTCTCAAAGTTCGAAGCGAATGCCCTAGGCACATCATCAACAAATGGTAAAAACAATGGGACGAAAGCAGAACTGGCAGATTCCTGTTCAGAATCGTCCCAGGAGTCAAACGCAAATACCAAAACCGCATCCCAGGACGCCAACGCAACAGAGTATCATGCCACATCAGAATGGGCTGGGTCAGCATTAACCAGATGTGAAAATAACTCAACATGTCAGACACAGACCAATGCGAGGCATGCGAGGAGACTGAATCTCTAGACCATTTCTTCCTACACTGCACAGAATATGCGGGCATTAGGAAGGAACTCGTAAATACGCTGAGAAAGGGAAATTTCAATCTTGACCGTATAGAAGACATTATAGCGATGCGTGACCGATAGATCAACCACGAATTAATCCAATTCGTGCTTGCATCAGACAAGCACATCGTATAAGCACTTACAAGCACCTGGTAAAGGTGGTCCAACCTAAGGCCCACATAGGGGGTCCATGTTGACCAACACCTAAAGGTGCAGACCGTGTCTGGGACTGCCTTTGTGTGCAAACACAGGGGCAGTCCCATACACGGCCTGCTCGTGCGTGCGTACCTGCGTCATGTATTGATGATCCAGTGTACGTGCATACAAAAGAGCGTGCAAACCCCTATAAACAAAATATAGTTAATAAATGCGTGCGTGCCTGCGTCATGAATTGATTACCCAGTGCGCGTTCACATAAATATAGTATAACTGACATTGCACAAAGTAAGTTTCAGACGCTGCCTGGACGTTCATACGTACCTGCGTCATAAATTGATGACCCAAAGTGCGAGCGTACATGGCTGAAACATCTGGTTGTTTATTTGATTGTTTTCCTATGTTTTCTTTCTCTTTCTTTCAGATCCAGAGCCTGTGCCCTGATGTGGCAACGAACTCAACAACGACAGGCTGACAGATAGAGGGGAGGACTAGGCCGGACAACCGACCAACAGAACAACAGACAGGTGGGCCTGCCGACAGACCACGAAAGATATGGACGTTTGTCCATATCTTTCGTGGTCCGTCGGCAGGTATGTTTGTCTGTCGAATGGACCGACAAACCAACCAACAAATGGGCAGACTGATGGACAATTCTGGGCACAGAAACCTGTTGGAGTACACTTAGGCAATGTACTTGGCCCCACTTGCTCAGTCTTCTCGGATGGGACTTTAAACTGAGCTCCCATCATACAGTGCTTATCACTGTGTGAACGTGAGTTAGGGCTAGGTAGGCAAGAAATTTTGGTATAATCAAAGTAACCCGGATGCTGAATGGATTCATCCTCAGATGGAATCAAGCAACATACGGATTACCTAATCAAACCAAAATTGCTAGAATTAGAATCCTTCGTACCTTTAATTGGGTCTAGGAAGGGATGCAACCCAGATGGCTGATTGAGTTCGTCCTCGAATGGACAGAATCACCATATGGGCTGCCCAATCAATCAAATCAAACAAGTGCGTGCTGGTGCCTGCTTCGGATGATAGCCAGTAGAAGGGGTCCCAGGACCCTAAGACTCTACACCCCCGCCGCCCCCACCCACCCCAGGGGTCGAGATGTCTCTGACCTAAAGCCCCCCCCCCATAGGGTACATCAGGTCATATGACCGCACATACCCCCACCCAACAGCTACCTCATCCCCATTCCCACCCCCGTTAGGCCCAGGTTAAGCACCTCCATCCGCACACCCAAACATGAGGAGTAACAGAACAGCCACGGACAAGAACAGTACGTGCCATCTTCAACAGGAGACAAAATCGAGAGACAAAGATGAACATGCACGCACGCACGCACGCACGCACGCACGCACGCACGTACGCACGCACGCACGCAGGCAGGCAGGCAGGCAGGCAGGCAGGCACGCACGCACACACACAAGCTAATGCACAAACTTATGTCATAAGAATTCACAGGAATTCACCCTAAACTTCAAAGGCCAGGCGTGAGTCTAGACCCTATCATTGTGAACTAGCAAATAAACGCGTTAAAGATTACAACACGCACGCACGCACGCACGCACGCACGCACGCACGCACGCACGCACGCACGCACGCACGCACGCACGCACGCACGCACGCACGCACGCACGCACGCACGCACGCACACACACGCACGCACGCACGCACCATAGATGAACGTAGGTAGCGCCGTATATGAACGGAGCCAAAAACCTTTCCTAGGGTTGAATTCAATCATAGAGTCTGAGTCATCGCCTCGATTAGACGTCATGTTAGCGGCTGGTTAGTAGTTTTGCCTGGTAACGGGAAGCTGTGTCTTCTCTTTTAGATCGATGCGGCGTTCACGCCGAGTAGTGGCTGATTTCCCTTGATGATTATATCATTTGTGTGAGTCTTCTTTCTTTAATAATCACTAATTCCCCAGCGTAACAGTAATCACAATTTTAATGCTATGCAGGAGGCGGGTGGAATGCTCTAAGGCAGGGTCTAGCCTAATGTACTGACGGGCTTATACCTAGCTTTCTGGAGGTGTACCAAATCCGAGAGAGAACAAGAACAGGAGGAAAATAAGGGAAGGAAATCTTTTCTGGATAGCCTTCCTGTGCAGTGGTTTAGAGACCGGCTGGAAACGTGCTTAATTTGCGAGCGGTCATTGCCTGCTTGACGTTCCTAGTAGGTGAAAATGAAAGAGACCAGAAGGCAGTCTGTTGTTCTAGATGCCTTGCCCGGAATTGTGATAGGTGGTCCAAAAGTGTAAATTGAAAGGTTACCTATTGCTTGGATGTGTGCATAATACAGATCAAAGTGAGGAGGTGAAATAGTTTTAGTGAATACCGTTGTCGAAGTCTCCTGGTGATCCTTCTGGGCTACAGTTCACCCACTGTAGGCTCTCGTGTGCCTATTTTATCAGTTGGCTATGTACGTGTCTTATGAGACAGCGGCCTAGCGCTCTTCTTCCTAACTTATTATATTACTGTTAGCTGCCAAAGCCGAAAGTGAGCATAACAGTGCCTTTCAACTGAGCTCAGAGTCAATACCAATGGCTGCAACAAAGGCGCTGCACTTTCTATAACAGCAAGCACTGTAGAGTGGTAGGAACTGTCATAGCGAGGAATAGATATGGATACAGGAATGCAAACAATTACATGAAAGCGCATGCTACGTACCCCTCGCAATGATAGTGCACTGGGTAAGTTACTTAGCGAGTCTCAGGTACAGACTACAGCATTTCAAGCAGCGGTCTGATCAGGGAGGAACTCAGATCATCTGTTCAACGACGTCTGATGAGAACGTCTTACACGCGCTCTCTCTCTCTCTCTCTCTCTCTCTCTCTCTCTCTCTCTCTCTCTCTCTCTCTCTCTCTCTCTCTCTCTCTCTCTCTCTAGCTCTCTCGTTCTCTCGTTCTCTGCCCACCCTCCCGTTTCATAAGTCGAACTTTCTGTTGCACCGCGCTAATAGTGACTGGTTGATTTATGTAGTGGACTCTGTCATTTTCAGGCAAATTTAGCTGGCACGGCACAAGAGAAGTTCGACTTATAAATCGGGCCTGAGAGTCACTTATCAGAGCAAGTAGCGAGAAAGCGAGTTCCCATCTGCTTTCCCTACCATATGTGTACTATACGAGTAGAGCCTGCGCTTCTGAAAGGGTCTCTAGAAGAACTTATGGCGGCAATTGCCCGAGGTTGGTGTTATGAGTCTATATATCCGTGGTGGTTTGTGTAGACAGAGATTATTCCAAGTAAGCTATGGTCTAGTGAGTGGCTATCCAAGTAGCGGATGAAGGTGCGAATCTGCTTGTAAGGCATTGTAACGGAATAGTATCATGACAGAGCAGGGCACAGTAGAACGGTATGGTATAATATCATAATAAAACGGCTTGTACAATAAGAAAACGTTAGAAAAGCTGTGTACAATACGGGTAAGCTAACAAAAAGCTATCGAAAGGAAGTCCAGAATTCTATATGCCATCATATGCTCATATGCCTATACAAGGCCAGAGTGTAATAAAATGAACCTAGAACTTGATCTAGTGAGCACCCGATTGCTGTGTTAGCTGTTTAGTACTTCAGAGACTGAGTATAAGGTGCAACTGGTCAGATGAAAGTTCAAAGGCACATATAAGAAGTCACAAGTTCAAGTCACATTGCGGTTGGCAGTACACACATTTAACAATTAACTTTTAATATTTAATATTTACAATAAATCATCAAAGTCACCGTAAAGATTTTATATTTAAGATCGGTTTTCAGTCCATTCCATGAAGGGTCTGTAGACAACGCAGTCTAGGTGATGAGACAGCAAAGATGATATCAAATACAATTTATGATCAAGCAAAATCAAAACACACTTCATGAATCAATGACGATGGCGCAGCGAATCATAGGGATGAGGTGGAGCAATAATCATGAATGAAGATGAGGATGATGTGGTATCAAAACCGATTAAATTTCTATCATACAATTACAAATCTAGGTGATGGCGGATTGCAGAGTCACTTGGTAGTTACACTCGTGGGCTAAAGATATTAAAGGTAACGTTTTTTACGGTAGGCGACCGGGATTCCTTCAAGCTGTCTATCCCTGAGCACTCTTGGTGTCGTCCTCTAGTTCTTGCGCGACTTGCTCCAGATGGTGACTGGGTTTGTGGTCTGCTGTCTGAGTTCTCAGAGCAGTCAGCTGGCTGACTAGTTAGAGTGGTTGGCTGCTTCGCTGGTTGTAACGGGCGCCTGTCTGAGCTTATTGTAGCCGCCGGCTGCTTGTCTGATTGCAGGTGTCGGCTGTCTGAGTTTATGATAGCACCTCCGGAATCCTAAAGAAAGGGCAATTCTAATGGTATAAAACTATGCTTAATCGGCCTGGAATTAATACACATACATTTAATATCATTTTTGGATCGTTCTAGAGAAGTTTGTACAAGCTAAAGGTTACCGTAGTCAGCTCAGATAGGCGCCACGAGATATATTCCTAGTGCGGTGCTGGCCAACATGCACCAACCCTCGGCTTAGATTTCTAACAAGTCTGGTAATACGATAATACTGGCAGTGGAGAGCGACCAGCCATACGTTAGTGCATATGTACAGTGGCGGCAAGTACCAGAATGATGTCACTGCGCATGCCCTATTGTTTCCCACTGGCCAGCGACGTGTACGCAGAAGGCTTCAGGCCCACTCAATCCGACCACAGTGCATAAATTATTCCAACCTAAGGGTAACAATAGAGGGATCTATTTTCGCTATACCACGTCAATTTCGAGCTTAGCTCTGCCCACTTTGTGTCGCATTAAAACTGTGAAACCGCAATTACTAGAATCAAAATTTCAAGATTAAATGCTGAATGGTTCGAAACTAATTCGACTTGGCGCTGTTACTGTACATGGCAGTAAAGAGCTTACATTCAAACTAGCTTCAAAATATGCAACAGAATGTTGATTAAATTGTAAATTAATCAAATTAATAAAATTCAGCCACTTTCATTACGGACTATTGCGACTTTTGTGACGGATTTACTTTATTTTCTTATGGCGGTACTAACAAGTGGTGTATTTTACCATGACGTCAGATAGTTAAGTGATAGATTGCATCACTCCATTCGGGCGCAAGCATTCTGGCTTAGGGCCACGTGCATTCTCCCACCCGGAGTTGTCTGACTTGCCTCTAACATTTCTCCTTCCGTGGCAATAGGTTAAACTAATATGACATAAACCATCAAATAGGTATATTCCCTATCTGATTCAGATTCAAGTATTTTATCAATGTATGACAGCTTTAAGTGATGCGTACCGCGCAGTAGGCCCTATGTCTGTAGGGTTCTCGTGTCCGACGTACTCGGAGATTCACCCTGTCATGAATAAATTACAATTTATTCATTTTGCTTCTAAATGAAAACACATTTAATTATAAACATCGTTAAGAAACTGTTACCATTCACTTCTATTTGAAGTACTGCGTGTAACTTTAAAAACGTGTTGCTAAATTAATGGCGTTGCTGTTTAAAACGGCAACAGCTTTCGGTCAACAGCCAGCAGTAGGATAAAATGAACATCAACAGCGCCATGTTGGCCTACACTTTTAATAGACAAGTCTGCAGGATTAAACATGGTTAATGGGGTATGTAGGAAAACGCATCAGTGGAAATAACGCGTGAATTTAATGAGATCTAAATGGCGAATCTACCACTGCTACAGTAAATCAAGTCAAGTAAAAAGCTAAGAAAAATCTGTAGAGTTGGCAAGAGAAATAGTTATCTTTAAAAACTCAGATTTTTAAACCAAGCCGGACTGTGATTTGGGACCATATTGTAGTTGTTCTTTAAGATAGTGGCCATTTGAACACTGGATACTTAAAATACCGCATATCCCAAAAGTAGATTTGTCAAAAGACCATCTACCGTTTAGATCCAAAGATGACGGTTTTACAATTGAACACGTATCCAAAATAAGATAAAACGTAGTGTTGAATATTTTGTAACTAATTTGACTGGGTACTGTTGCTGCCTATGGCAGCAACAGCGCCCAGTCAAATTAGTTTCAAAATATTCAACAGAATATTTATTAAATAGTAAATACATAGAATTTGTGCAACAACGCATAGACCGTCTTCAAATATGCGTTCGTGACGTACTTATCGACGTCATTCATGACGTCCTTGATTATGATGTCATTCTACACATCACGTAGTTGATTATGACGTCATATAGTGGTGGATACTCTGGAAAGGTGAATTGGATTGAAAGACATTGACAGCAATATCTTCCAATCCAATTATTTAGAAAATATCCAATAGAGCATTTCTTACATCATGTTCAAAAGCGTACAAAATAACATGTCTCTATTTTCGCTTTGGAAGCGTGTTAAATTATTTATGAGCTGTAAGTTGATATTTTCAGGTTAGCCAACGTTTATCGCTGCCAATATGCTAGCGTTCTACTCCGAGTTAACATTGTGGAATCGAGTATGCATTGGCCACGCGCTGCTGCTTCAGATGGCGGGGGTTAATCTGGTGTGTCTGCTACTGCTAACTATCATTCCGGAATGCCTACCGAAGTCTGTCGGTTTGATAGAGGTGCGAATAAAGCCGCGCCCGGAGCACGAGAAATGGCTAGATGACCCGGTAAGTACAGTTAATGTCGATGATGATGATGATGATGATGATGATGATGATGATGATGATGATGATGATGATGAGGATGATGATGATGATGATGATAATGATTGTGGTTTTGATGGTGGTGGTGGTGGTGGTGGTGGTGGTGGTGGTGGTGGGGGAGGTGGTTATGATGATGATGATGATGATGATGATGATGATGATGATGATGATGATTGTGGTTGTGATGGTGGCGGTGGTGGTGGTGGTGGTGGTGGTGGTGGAGGTGGTCGTAGTGGTGGGGGTCGTGATGGTGGTGATAGTGGTGGTGGGTAGTGGGTGCATAGATCGTGGGGATGGTGGCAGCGACGGCGGCGGCGGCGGCGGCGACGACGACGACGACGACGACGACGACGACGACGACGATTGAGCACGTTCGTTTCCATTTACCTAAGCCGATCTAGTGCAGCTGATTACATATCTATAAATGTGTGTCGAACTTTCTATTCTGGCACACAATGAGGAATTTGTAGGCATATCACGGCTAGCTTTTAATATGAAGAGGAACTGGCGATGGATTCCTGTTCATCTGTATTTGGATAAAGTTTCAAATTTGAGGCATGAACCTCGGGCCTCTCGCCAAAGTAACTAATTACCTGCAGCATGCTGTAAACACTTAGTAATAATGTGGATTCCTTCTCGGTCATCCTTTCGATGATACGATCAGCACGCCAGACAGATAGCAGCAGCCGACTCACGCGAGTCTTTGATGTTCACGAGATGGCTGCGCCGCTGGTATTTTCTCTCCGATAATATCTTAATCGCAATAAACTTGGGTGTTCTGAGCGAATTTTAGAAATATTTCCTCAAATAGTTGCCATTCTTAGGCCTGCCTACATCTGTAGTAAATCTTGTCTAAGCACTAACAGAGATTGAAGCGCCAAGATGTATTCGAAGAATAGACCTTTCCAAGTTTATCCATCCATCATATGACGTTATAATCAGCTACGTGACGTGTAGGTTTACGTCATAGCGCCCAGTCAAATTAGTTTCAAAATAGTTAACAGGTTACGTATATAGTTTTCTGGAGAATCAATAGTCAGGGAGTTCAGGGATCGGCCGATTCTAAGACGAGCGAGATGTAGGTGGAGCTTCGATAGCTAAAACTAGAAAGGTATATTCCTAGTCTCGACTCCAGCCATTATTTAGTAACTTGACCATTGGACTTATTTGACCACACTCGTCTCTCTCGCGAGACCTCACGATATCGAAAAGAGAGCGTATACTCGGCACAAAGGTACGAATCTATTCTTTGATTGATTGGACCATAAGGGGCATTTAAATTTCGCACTCAATATTGGTGAATTCATCCCCCACCCTTCAATAGAATTTGAATTCTCGCACTCACGCACGCGTAGGCCTACAAGTACGCGGAGTGTACCCCACCCTTTATCTCAATTTCAATATGACAATGAGGGGCCCGTTTCTAGCTATGCCCTGTCCGCCTCTAGCTAAGCTGCGTCCATTTTACTAGTGTTTGACTCGACTTGAAACGTTGTAACCTGAATACCCAAAATCTAAATTTCAAGGTAACTATGGCAGCAACAGCTCCCAGTCAAATTTGTTTCAAAATATTTAAGAAAATGTTTATTAAATTGTAAATTCACCCGAGATAGAATTCGATCAATTTCGATTTTCATGACGGATCTACGTCATTTTGCATGTGACGGCAACTAACACGTCATGTAGGCATATTTGATTATGATGATTACTGTATTCTGGGGCTGTAGTAGTAGAAACATCCTACAGCTGCAATCAGCCCTTCTTCGCTTTTGCCCACTGTGTC
This sequence comes from Chaetoderma sp. LZ-2023a, assembly GCA_034401795.1. NCBI lineage: Eukaryota > Metazoa > Mollusca > Caudofoveata > Chaetodermatida > Chaetodermatidae > Chaetoderma > Chaetoderma sp. LZ-2023a. Next base: position 136,568,975 of record CM067359.1, on the reverse strand, counting down.
TTCAACTGTCTTGTTCTCATCCTAAATCATTAGCTTCCTCAGGTCCATTCTTCACTTGAGTGTACCGAGTCCTGCTTTCTTGAGGTCACCTCGTAGCACACTTAGCAGATTTATGCAATGACGTCCTCTCCTGGCTTTGTATTTGTACAGGGTGAATTCCAAGGTTCTCTGTACTGGTGTCTATTCTGGCATCCTTAGCACATGGTCAAACAAGGACCATCTTTGCTGGGCGACTTTTACAGACAGCGGCGACGTATCACACATCTTGTATAGTGCCTCGTTGGAAATTATGCTGCCTGGCCATCGGTGTCCAGTGATGGTGCGTAGGTGTTTTCGGTGGCAGGCATCGAGTTTGTCTAGAGCTGCCTTTGGAGCTTCCCAGCTGTTACAGTTATACAGCATCAAGGATACGCAGGTTGCATTGTATAAACGCAGCCTCTTTATCAACGGCATCTTTGATCTACGAATCCATAGCTTCCAGAAGGACTGGAAAGGTATGTCCCTCATGACCCAGCGTGCAGAAATGTTGCGTCCACGTTTGAAGCCACTTCGACATGATTCGGTGAAGTAATCGAACTTGTCTCTGATGCGGCATAGAGTAACATTGGATAGGATTTTTCTGTATGCTGTTGAGGAGCACAATGGGCCGCAGATCAGTCCCAATAAAGTGTCCTTCAGAGTTGTGTACAGTGAGTGGTGGTGTGTAGTCAGTAACTCTCAGGGATTGGACTGCCCGAAACATTTTATGACAGTCATCCGTGGCAGTGATTTCATCTACTAGGGAGTCTGCCTGTTGAATAGCAAGATCTTTCAAGCGTTCGCTAATGTGGCGCAGAATAATATTGCGCTCCCGGCGTAGTTTGGTGCGGACCTCACTTTGGCCACTTTGATAGATGCGCAGCCGTAACGCTTTCTGCTCTGCTTACAGTTTTACTACTAGAGGGTCGTCAGTATACCTAGTTTGGTTGTTTTTAAGAACACCTATGGTGCTGATAGCGGATGATTCCATAGATTTCAGTATTTTGGTTAGGGTTTCGTTTGGATCGCAGCTGACATCGATGTTAGCTATCTGCTCCCATAGGGCTTTTGTGTATGACATTTGAGTGTCAGTGTCGCTGATGAGCTTGGGTAGGTTGTAGGTGATTCTACCCTCTTGCCTGGTATGGTGTTTATATATTAGGTAGAGATCGTTCATCTGAAGGCGTGTAATGACTAGCTTATGGTCAGAATTCAGGTCTGTGCCTCCATACGAACGAGCGTTCCGGAGTAAGGGTTTTGATTATGACGTTGGCTAATTGAGTGGCAAATCGGATGTCTCTATTAAAGTTCCCGTGCACCGATAAATAGTGTATAATTTGATAAGCAATATGCAGTATATTAGTCCCCATGATCATGCGTTCATTATAATCAGATTGTCTGCTGTAGTATGCTGACTTGATATAGGCCTATATATATATATATATATATATATATATATATATATATATATATATATATATATATATATATATATATATATATATATATATATATATATATATATATATATATATATATATATATATATATATATATATATATATATATATATATATATATATATATATATATATATATATATAAATACGTCACATGAAGGCTGGCGTTATAATCAATTACGTCATGAATGACGTGATTAAGTCCGTCATAAATGCGTAATAGTCCGTCAAGTTGTACGAATTGTATGACTTTTTGGATTTAATATTATGTTGAATATTTTGGCATCAACAACGCCTAGTCAAAGTAGTTTCAAAATATTCAATAGCTTGCCTGTATAGTTTTCTGTAAATTGAGATTCAGGCAGTGCATGGATCGATCGATCCCAGCACGGGAAAAGTGTGGGTGGAGCTTAGCTAGAGATTGGAGGGGCATAGTTAAAACTGAATTCCTCCGTTAAGTCCATGATAAGTTTGCTACGTCATGCGCAGTAATAGATGGATCCATTTCTAGCTATGTCCCTCCCATTTCTATCTATGTCCCTCCCATTTCTAGCCATGTCCCGCCCATTTCTAGATATGTCCCGCCAATTTCTAGCAATGTTCTTCCCATTTCTAGCTATGTCCCTCCCAACAGTAGCTATGGCCCTGCCATTTCCAGCATGTCCCGCCCAACAGTAGCTTTCTTCCGCCCATTTCTAGCTTTGTCCCTCTGATTTCTAGCTATGTCCCTCCCATTTAGGGCTATGGTCCGCCAATTTCTAGCTATGTCCCGCCCATTTCTAGCTATGTTCCTCCCATTTCTAGCTATGACCCACCCCCAGTTCTAGCTATGTTCCACCCGTTTCTAGCTATTTCCCTCCCATTTCTAGCTATTCCCGCCCCTTTCTAGCTATGTCTCTTCCATTCCTAGATATGTCCCTCCCATTTCCAGTTATGTCCCGCCCATGTCTAGCTGTGTCCCCCCCCCCCCCATTTCTAACTATGTTCTGCTCATTTCCAGCTATGTCCCTCCTATTTGTAAATATGCCCCTCCCATTTCTAGCTATATCCCTCCCATTTCTAGCTATGTCCCGCCCATTTCTAGCCATATTCCCCCATCTCTAGCTATTTCGCTCCCATTTCTAGCTATATCCCGCCCATTTCTAGCTATGTCCCTCCCATTTATAGCCTTGTTCCGCCCATTTCTAGCTATGTCCCTCCCATTTCTAGATATGTCCCTCCCATTTTTAGCTATGTCCCGCCCAACTCTAGCTATGTTCCGCACATTTATAGCTATGTCCCTCTGATTTCTAGATGTGTCCCTCTCATTTGTAGCTATGTCCCTCCCAGTTCTAGCTATGTCCCGCCCATTTCTAGCTGTGTTCCACCCAATTCTAACTTTGCTCCCATTTCTAGCTATGTCCCTCCCATTTCTAACTTTGTTCCGCCCATTTCTAGCTATGTCCCTCCCATCTCCAGCTATGTCCCGCACAACTCTAGCAATGTTCCGCACATTTATAGCTATGTCCCTCTGATTTCTAGCTGTGTCCCTCTCATTTCTAGCTGTGTCCCTCCCATTTCTAGCTGTGTCCCGCCCATTTCTAGCTGTGTCTCGCCAATTTCTACATATGTCCCGCCTATTTCTACATATGTCCCGCCCATTTCTAGCTCTGTTCCGCCCATTTCTAGCTATGGCCCTGCCATTTCCAGCTATGTCCCGCCCAACACTAGCTATGTTCTGCCCATTTCTAGCTTTGCCCCTCTGATTTCTAGCTGTGTCCCTCCCATTTCCGGCTATTGCCCGCCAATTTCTAGCTGTGTCCCGCCCATTTCTAGTTATGTACCCAACCCCATTTCTAGCTCTGTTCCGCCCATATCTAGCTATGTCCCTCCCATTTCCAGCTATGTCCCGCCCAACTCTAGCTATGTTCCGCACATTTATAGCTATGTCCCTCTGATTTCTAGCTTTGCCCCGTTCATTTCTAGCTATGTTCCGACCATTTCTAGCTATGCCCCGCCCACTTCTAGCTATATCCCGCCCATTTCTACATATGTCCCGCCTATTTCTACATATGTCCCTCCCATTTCTAGCTATGTCCCGCCCATTTCTAGCTATGGCCCTGCCATTTCCAGCTATGTCCCGCCCAACACTAGCTATGTTCTGCCCATTTCTAGCTTTGCCCCTCTGATTTCTAGCTATGTCCCTCCTATTTCCGGCTATTGCCCGCCAATTTCTAGCTATGTCCCTCCCATTTCTAGTTATGTACCCAACCCCATTTCTTGCTATGTTCCACCCGTTTCTAGCTATTTCCCTCCCATTTCTAGCTATTCCTGCCCCTTTCTAGCTATGTCTCTCCCATTCCTAGATATGTCCCTCCCATTTCCAGTTATGTCCCGCCCATGTCTAGCTGTGTCCCCCCATTTCTAGCTATGTTCTGCTCATTTCCAGCTATGTCCCTCCTATTTGTAAATATACCCCTCCCATTTCTAGCTATATCCCTCCCATTTCTAGCTATGTCCCGCCCATTTCTAGCCATATTCCCCCCATTTCCAGCTATTTCGCTACCATTTCTAGCTATATCCCGCCCATTTCTAGCTATGTCCCTCCAATTTCTAGATATGTCCGTCCCATTTGTAGATATGTCCCCCACATTTTTAGCTATGTCCCGCCCATTTCTAGCTATGTTCCACTCAATTCTAGCTATTTCGCTCCCATTTCTAGCTTTGTTCCGCCCATTTCTAGCTATGTCCCTCCCATTTCCAGCTATGTCCCGCCCAACTCTAGCTATGTTCCGCACATTTCTAGCTATGTCCCTCTCATTTCTAGCTATGTTCTGCCCATTTCTAGCTATGTCCCGTCCATTTCTAGCTATGTCCCGCCCATTTCTAGTTATGTCCCGCCTATTTTTACATATGTCCCTCCTATTCCTAGCTATGTCCCTCCCATTTCTAGCTTTGTCTCGCCCATTTCTAGCTATGTCCCGCCCATTTCTAGCCATGTTCCGCCAACCTCTAGCTATGTCCCGCCCATTTCCAGCTATGTCCCATGTTCCGCTCATTTCTAGCTATGCCCCGCCCACTTCTAGCTAAGCCCCGCCCACATTCTACGCGGATTATAATTGCGGTTAACACTTTGTAAGTGAATTCCGAGAATCACAATTTCAAGGTAGACATGCAGATAAGATGATGTATATTTTGAAACTAATTTGACTGAGACCTCTGTTGTTGCCTCTTGGAGTAGCAGCTCCATATTCAACAGAATGTGTATTAAATTGTAAATTCACCAAATACATACAATTCAGATATTTTCGTGACGGACCTAAGTCATTCGATTGTGACGTCATTTAAAAGGTGACGTATTTGTATTACGACGTCAGATAATCGATTGATGGACCGAATCCCACGATTATTATAATCATTAAAGGTTCATATTCACATCAATATGCTTGAAAATAAAATGGTTAAAATTGTATACTTTTAGAGGCTTAAATTGTGTAATGTAATGAAAGGAAATAGATCTTAACATATGATGATTTCATTCTCTAATTCAATTTCACAACGTAAAGAAATAATAATGATGTGTGCCGAATGAAATCTTTATATGTTAAGATTTATTTCGTTTTATTCCATCTAGGCACACAATTTAAGCCTTTAAAAGTACACAATTTTAAAAAAAAATTCAAGCATTCTGGTGTGTATGTGCACCTTTAATAAAGGGAAATTTCTGAGAAATAGTGTCTTCTGATTGGTCAGTTTGAGACTGAAACACAAGCATGTGAGACAGTTCGGATTCTCGATGAACCCTTTCATGACAAAGCCGGCACAAACTGGCATGTCCAATCGTCTTGAAAAATGCCCATTTACATGCCAAGAGAAGATTAGTTTTGAAATTTTATCACTGAATGACTGGCTCGGTAACCGAGCCATCCATTACAGTGGTAAATTTTCAAGAAATAGTCTTCTCTTGGACTGCAAATGGACATTCAATAAGAAAATATTTAGACTTTCTTTACCAAATTTGGTCACTAATGTGTTTAAAAAAATTCAAAATAGTTAATAATTTTTTCAGGAATTTTACAACATTATGGACATGAAGAAAACAACAATATTATTTGACAAAAGTAGAGATGCGGAACTATGTCCACCAATGCCACTAGATGTTCCCAGCAACGCTTGCAGTGCGCATGCCTGCTCATCAGATAGCGATTGCCAGGCAGCCAATCACAAATGTTGTTATAACGGCTGTGTGTTTACCTGTGCAAGGGAGGTGGACCCCGCAGCGTGTAAGTAGGCAATATGTACCAAGTTCAAGTTCACATTTTATTCTCCCACGTCTTACAAAGGCATAATATGGTACAGTGCTAGTTTTGCTAGACCCTCAAGCAAGCCTATACTTTTATAGGTCTGAATTTGACCTATTGACCGCAATTTGCGCGTGTGTGAATGGTGTCTTTGAATAATGCAATTTTGACAATAATATTATATATTTTTTTCACGAGAAAATAGCAAAAGCTATAAAGAATGTTCACACCAATGGAGGAATCCAGTTTGAGTTATACCTCGCCCATCTCTAGCTAAGTCCCACCATCGCTTCGCCCGTGCAGGGATCAATCGATCCCAGAGCTTGCTGACTATCAATATCCAGAAAACTATACTGGTAAGCGGTTGAATATTTTGAAATTAATTTGACTGGGTTCTGTTGCTGCGAAATTACTTCCAAAATATTCAACAGCATGTTTATTAAAGAGTAAAGACAGACAATTCATACAATGACGTGTAGTCCGTCGTCGATTATGCATTCGTGACGAACTTATCTACGTCATTCATGTCGTCATTGATTATGACGACATCGTACGTGTCACATAGTTGAGTATGACGTCATATGATTAATGAATAAGCTGGAAAGGCCCATTGAAGGTGGATATTTACTTCTAGAAGTGTACGAGATGTCATCTAAATATTTAACCCTTTCAAGGGAGAACACCACCAAGGGCAGGTGATGAAGGCACAGAATTATATTGGATATATTAAATGTGGCTGGATTTACAATTAGGTTAAGATATGCACATGTTGGAGTTCCAGTTCTGCTATTGTGGCCGAGTGTCCTTATATCAACTAACACAGTTGAAGCTGGGGTACCTTTTAGCTCCCACTCCTGGATCATAACTAAGCATATGTAAATATGAATATTAATATTTTCAGTCCTTGACTGGGTTCGAGAGCCAAGGAGTCGACTGGAATCAGGTAGGGTCAAAACACAATGCTATTTTGCTTTCATGGTTATTATAGAGCAGACCACTGCTGGCAAGTCATAGTCAATATAAGCGTGCAAGGAAAAGGTCATAAACAGCATTCATTAGGCTTACTAATGATATTAATCCGTAAAGAACTCAAACATAGACCTATATACCATATGCATCAATAATGTAGCCGAGCTTTGGTGGAGGATGCTGACAAAACAGCACATGTGATTGTTAATATCATGTTTGTATGGTTGGCTAAACATTCGTGTCGGAATACCCTCGTTTGATACAGGCATATGCCCACCCCATTTGAAACCAGTACACCAGTAGTAATGGGGTTAAATAGAATTGAGCAATTAAGCCACGACCCCTAGATACCACGTGTCTTGGTAACACCAATCAAAAGCCGTGTCTATCTCACCAGATGGTTTGAAATATTGATGATCAAGATGTGTCAAAGCATATGTCATGGTAAAACAGTGTATAGCCATTTCTAACCAGCTATTTAAAAATAGCTACAACAGTCTTATAGACATACCACATTTTTCTAAGATATTAGAAAATAATCTAAGATACCTATTTTCATTGTTTTCTCTTGCGAATCCCTGAATCTGATGGTATATGAAATATGCGATAAGTATAGGTCTTGTTACACTCACACCATCCTAGTAACAACAGTGCAGCAATTAGTACATCAATTACTACTAGTACTAGTTCTAGCATTACTTTAAGTATGCCTCCCCCACCCTTATGCACACATTATAGGAGATTTTTGCATGAATGTTGAATATGGGATATAACGATAGATGCGTGATGTGACTGGTTGAAATGATAGATGCAAAATTAGTGATTAAGAGTAGTGATAGATGCAAATAAATTATAGCCAAGAATAGTGATTAAGGGCTATAGCAATAGACACACAATCTGATTGGTTGAAGCGATAGATGCACATAAATTATTGCCAGCTGTTGCCAATGGTCACAACAGCCAAGCCAATAACATTCAAAACTTCCAATGTGCTTTGCATACAAGGTATAGTATGTTGGGCCCAAAAAGTGTAGTATTTATTAATTATATTCTGCATATTGGCCAAGTAGAAAAACATAACTTTCACGTCAATATCTATAACACCTAAGCTGCCTATTATGGTATATAAATACAATCCCTCTCATTTGATGGAGATGGTTAGACTCCAAATAAATGAAAACAGACTTTTGCTAAACAATTTCCCATAATGGGCGGGTAGGCCCGTATGAGTCGCTATGTACCATAATTTAGCTACTGCATAGGTTTGAACTACAGTAACATAATAAAAAGGGATAAATTTAGAAATGTCCATAAGCTTAGAGAAGTATCAAATTTGCTCTAAATCTGTTAAAGGTGGATATCACAATTAACACGATTCCCAAAATACATACCAGAGATATTAGCTAGGACAGCAGGCCATAAAATACCAAAGCCATGACCACCTGAAGAATTCCATTTACAAAGAGCTAGTCCTTTTGTATTATTCATGTTTAATTCTTCTCCAGAAGCGTTGCCATAACTATTAAGGTCTAGAGCATGAAAACACACATTCTATAGAACGAGGCAAATCGTAAATATATGTAGTATCGGCTGCATAAAGTGAGAATTTAACATTTCCTGGATGTCCCGTTAAGTTCACTCCCTCTATTGCTAAATCTGATCGTTTCTTAACCATTTTATGGAAAAGACAGTAAACACTTACCTCTGCAGTGATTTTAGGAATATTCATTTGCATGACAAGAGAAGACTATTTTTGAAAATTCACCAGTGGAATAACTTGATCGCTATTCATGTCAGTTAGTCCCATGGTAGATTTTCAACAATAGTCTTCTCTTGGCATGTAAACTGCCATTTAATAAGCAAATATTTTGATTTTCTTGAGCAAATTTGGCCATTAAAGGCTTACAGGTGTAAGGTTGTTGTTTTTGTGGGGGATTCTTTGTTGTTGTTTTTGTTGTTATTATTATTATTATTATTATTATTATTATTATTGTTGTTGTTGTTGTTGTTGTTGTTGTTGTTGTTGTTGTTGATGTTGTCGTCGTCGTCATGGCTACGCATGCCACCGAGGGGCAGTGTGAGAATTGCGTTTTGTGTCATCGGTCTGTTTGTTTGTATGTCTGTTTGTTTGTGTGTCTGTTTATTTTACTGAGGCATGTGTCCAGAATCATATGAGGTATATTCACCAAATTTGGCGCATGCATTCATATTATGAGTGGCTACAGAAAATCTTAGGTTGGAGTCAAAGGGCAAAAAATCTAGGTCACTTAATTAGTACATACCGAAATACACATTTTCGTCAATAACTCTACAATGCATGAACCTGTGATGAAAGTACAATCGCTAAATCGGTAGCATACATTTATATTGTGGTTGCCTAGAAGGAAGATTTAGTTTCGGGTCAAAGGTTCATCTATCTAGGTGACAGCCTTACTAAGTGCATCCTGAAATACACATTTTAGACATTAATCTGGAATGTAAGTAGGTAGAATAACCTAATTTGCCACATACATTCATATTATAAGTCTCTAAAAACGTTTTGGGTGACTTAGTGCATACTGGGAGACATTTACGTCAATCACTCTGCAGTGCATCTATTGCTCAGCCGATCAGCTCACGCATCTATTGCTATAACCACTAATGATGTTGAGCTGGCAGGTGGCTATAGGTTATGCACGTCTATTGCTATAGCCCATAGTCTATAATTGCGCATCTATAGCTTGACCAGTTAGATTGTGCGACCATCCCTATAGGGAATAATCGATATTGATTGACAGTTATTATTTTTAATAAATGCACGTCTCTATCTGAAGCCCATAATTGATAATTGCACATACATAGCACAGCCTATCAGATCATGCGTCTATCGCTATAGCCCATAATCGATAATAGCTTTTTAATTGACAGGTGAGGCTGATATAAATACCAGACTCTGGGTTTTTTAGTCATTCTGACAAAGAACGAGCTAAAGTGAACATCTCTCTGTACTGGGGTAGCCATTTCGAAATGGTGATTAGAAATGCCTTTTTAATAGTTTACTGTTACATATGCTCTGACACGTCTTAGTCATTAATGTTTCAAACCATTGGGTGCGATAGAGACATTTGTATTCGTCTTTTCCAGTCACGCAGTTTCGTGGGGTCATTGCTTAAATGTCCATATATGAAGTAGCAAAAAGGGGCGTGTTCTGGTGGGCGTGTTTGTACAAGGACGCCCGCCAGAGCACGCCCCTTTTACCTATTCATATAGGGGCAATTAAGCCACACGCCATGGAAACCACGTGGCTTGGGAGGACCAATAAAAGCATGTCTATCTACCCCCATTACTCCTTCCGCCATCAAAGAAAATGAACTACTTTGTCCAATACGTATAAAATGTAGGGACTGGTGTGCGGATATCGCGTAAAGGATGATATCTTAGGAACATGTCAGTGGATTTCATTCATTGTGATCAATTGAATCTTGAATCTTGAAATAACATTGAATCATGAATCTTGATAACATGTTAACAACTGTATCACCAGCTAGAAGCTGATATAGAGCACAACAAGATCGATAAAATGCTACGTGAGATATCAACATTTACGGGATGTGATAGCCGCAAATTCCTGTAGACATTTCATACATTTTCTTAAGTTTTTTAATTTTGAGACGAATAAAGCAATTCATACGGAAGACTATGCAATTTACAACTGTGAATATGATAGTTCTAGCGCCCTTTTAAGATTGATTTCTTTTAATCATCCAAATTCTGTATAAATTACTACTCCAATGGGCACTCATTACCGACCAGATACGTTTCCAGATCTCGTATATTGCAGCAGATCTCGCGAGAAACGAATGTGTCCATTCCACGTAACATCGTGGCTGTCAGATATGAAATTCCTTTCGCGGTGATTTTGCCTGAAATACAGCCCTGATAACACGGGTTACTGGGTTGGTACTGGATCCATACCGGGTTAATATGGCCCGGTATTGGCCGAGTATTGGCCCAGTAACCTGACTTATAAGGGAGCAGATATGTACACGCATTTGAATCTTTCTCGGACCAACACTGCATCCACTATCAATGTGATTTATATAATATTTAGGAGTGGTAACCAATATAGAGATAATTTTTGTAATTCGAATTTTGAACGTCATAAAATTGTGTCTCTATGCATATGTCCGACATTAGAGTGATAATCTTGGCAAATACCGCATTGAAGCATTGCTTTGAAATGGGATTTAGATAGCCTTGGTCATACGCTTATAATGCGGCTTGCTGACCCGGTACTGAACCAATACCTGGACCATGTACTCCGGTATTGGCCGAGTACCGGCCCAGTAACCTGCGTTGTCATGATAATAAGAAATGATTTATTCAGACGACATTTCTAATTATATATTGAATACTAACACTGCATAATAATATGCCTACCCGGTAGATCAACCTAACTTACCGCGGCAGACATTGTTTACGCTTTGCCCGCCAATCATACAATATTCTCTCGTATTCCGCAAACAATTCTTCGACAAATGTTATATTTGGATTGGTCTGTTGATTTTGCAGATGAATTCGGTGGCAAATTAATTAGGAGACAATACCATATGTGTCGATTTAATGATTATGTTTGGATCTCCAAATGGACTGTGGAAATGGATCGCTTGCCTATATTTCTATTCAAACGCATACATATATCGCGGTGATGGGTGGCGGAAGGGAGACTCGGACCAGAAAACGGACGCATGGATTCCCTGTCTTAGGCGTGAATAGGGAAGAGTAATGGAGGAATCCAGTTTTACCTATTTCCCGCCCATCTCTAGCTAAGTTCCACCCACTCTTTTCCCGTGTTTTGATAGATCGACCACTGCACTCTCTGAATCTCGATTTTCATAAAACTATACAGGTAAGCTGTTGAATATTTTGAAACTAATTTGACTAGGTGTTGTTGTTATGGCAGTAACAACGCCCAGTCAAATTAGTTTCAAAATGTTCGACAGAATGTTTATTAAATAGTAAAGACTTACAATTCGTACAACAACGCTTAGTTTGTCATTAGTTCGCGACGACCTTATCTCTGTCATTCAAGACGTAAATGATTATGACGTCATCCTACACGTCACGTAGTTGATTATGACGTCATTGATGGTTAAAATGAAGTCCTTCATTCCTTATAGGCTGACTATGGATATTCTGTGTTATTCATCACATCACTATTTTTTCGCTGCTACCAGGTAAGTGTGTTAAGCGTTAACGTTTTGACAAATATGAGCGCAATCACTGCGGGCGTTCTATTGTTGTTGTAGGTACATCGTGGTTGGTGGACGGGCCAGAGGAAACAATAGAAGGTAAGTCACACGCAGTTCTATTTTATATATTTCTGCATGAACATAGGCTTAGTAAGAGGATCTGCGGGTGGGGTGGGGTGGGGGAGGGGTGCTTGGAACCGGGCTCACCCACCCCACACACGTTTTTAAATCTGATATTCTATATTTGCCCTCCCCACCACCTAAAAAATTCTAGCCGATGCCATCTCAAAACATAAATTTCAATTTTCGGGAGATTACTCCAGCCCCCTCCCCGATTTGGTTGAACTTCAACCCCACCCAACCTCACTTTTTAACACCCTCCTATGCGAATGCACGTACCAAAAATAAAATGATGAAATATGCATATCTATTTTTAAATAACAATGTCTTGTGAAGAACGGTGCAAACAAACTCATGAAACTATTTCTGCTGTCAAGGTTACCTTATTGAGAGGCACGGTAAATATGAGCTTGAATCGATTGTAACCAATGCTTGTTGACGTAATTCCTTCATTCGTTCGTCCGTTCATCATTCATTGGTTCACTCGCTCGCTCGTTTGCTTATTGGTTAGTTGGAATCTTGATGGCTTTGTCGGTTGGTTGGTTTGTTGGTTGTCTGGTTGGTGGTCTGGTTGGTTGGTTGGTTGGCTGGTTGGCTGGTTGGTTGGTTGGTTGGTTGGTTGGTTGGTTGGTTGGTTGGTTGGTTGGTTGGTTGGTTGGTTGTCTGGCTGGTTGGTTGGTTGGTTGTTTAGTTGGTTGGTTGGTTGGTTGGTTGGTTGGTTGGTTGGTTGGTTGGTTGGTTGGTTGGTTGGTTGGTTGGTTGATTGGTTGGTTGGTTGGTTGGTTGGTTGGTTGGTTGGTTGGTTGGTTGGTTGGTTGGTTCGTCCATCTGTCCATCCATCCATCAGTTCATTCATTCATTCTTCCGATTCATTCATTCATTTCTTATTTTGGTTGTTCGTTCATTGGTTTGTTCATTCATTCATTCATTCATCCATCCATCCATCCATCCAGCCAGCCAGTCAGCCAGCCAGCCAGCCAGCCAGCCAGCCAGCCAGCCAGCCAGCCAGCCGGCCGACCATCCACCCATCCATCCATCCATCCATTCATCCATTCACCCACCCGCCCATCCATCCATCCATCCATCTATTTATCCGTCCGTCCGTCCGTCCGTCCGTCCGTTCGTTCGTTCGTTCGTTCGTTCGTTCGTTCGTTCGTTCATTCATTCATTCATCCAATCATTTGTTCGTGCATTCGCTCATTTGTTTATTCGTTCATGAGTACATCTGTGTTACAGCTATCTTAACATCAGTTGATTAGGAATTTATCGTCAGCTATATTAACCTCAACTGATTAGGAGTTTATTGTCAGCTATATTAACGTCAGTTTATTAGGGGTTTATTGTCAGTTATATTATTGTCAGCCGATTAAGAGTTTATTGTCGGCTATATTAACGTCAGGTGATTAGGAGTTTATTGTCAGTTATATTATTATCAGCCGATTAGGAGTTTATTTTTGGCTATATTAGCATCAGTTGATTATAAGTTCATTGTCAACTATATTACCATCAACTGGTTAGAAGTTTATTGTCAGCTATATTAATGTCAGTTGACCGGGGGTTTATTGTCAGCTTTATTAACATCAGTTGATTGGGAGTTTATTGTCAGCTACATTAATATCAGCTGATTATGAGTTTATTGTCAGATATATTAACATCAGTTTATGTGAGTCTATTCTCTGTTATATTTACATCAGTTGACTCGTGCAGTACGACAGTGTTCAAGGATGATGACAGCGACCCGTTACTCTGTCCCCATGGCTACACCTGTCACATTGAGGATCCAGGGTCACCGGGAAGGTCCATTCCAAACAGAGGGCGCTGCATCGAGAATCTACTGGAAGTTAAAACCATTAAAGATCCGGTCATACAGAAACAAACAGGTATAGCCACAACAATACAATGTCTAATGCGATCTCATTAATGAGCGGAGAAAAGCTAAATCTAACCAGCAGTCCGGAAAATCTTGAGTCTCGCCATCCCGGTCTTTTATATGACGTTGACTGTTGACAATTTGACTCTTAAAATCGATAGCCTATTTTGGGTCTCCAATCCCAACCTGTCAATCCATTTTTTTCAAAATCGCTCCAGAGATCTCTGAGTTACAGACAGACAGATGGACAGACGGACGGACAGGGGGACGGACGGAGGGGGTGGTGGGTGGGGTGGCTAGGTGGATGGGCGGGCTGGCGAGATGGTGGGGTGGCGAGCAGGCAGGCTAGCAGGCAGGCAGGCAGGCAGGCAGGCAGGCAGGCAGGCAGGCAGGCAGGCAGGCAGGCAGGCAGGCATACAATAGCTAGTTCCTAAATATAGGTTCAAATCCATGAATAATCATGAACACACGACAGTTATCTAAGCCACGCCCACGTAGTTATTGTTGTTGTATGTCTGAATCGATTGAAAGGTGTGGTCGCTGACGCTTAACCATTTAACCCTCAAAGCTGTTCAAGAAAATTTCAATTTTCTCATAGAAAATGGGCATTTGCAGAAACAATCGTGTGCTACTATGGCGTAGGAAAGGGATCTGTTGTCAAAATACCGACGGCTGAATATGGGTTATTAGCCATCGACAACGTAGACGTACCTTTAACTGGTGTCATGGTAGAGGCCACTGCTTTCATTTCCGCCTATTATGGCATGAAGAAAACCAAGGACATGTCAGAGACAAGTTTACATATATGAGGTAAAAGGAATGGCAAGGGACATACATCAGCGTCAAAACTGTGTGCCGTGCCACTGACAATAGATGCATTCACAGAAGATGAGAGGAGGGCTCACCATCAAGCAATGCTGTGGCAAACTCTGGAAGAAACGTATCCACCAACACTAAACCCTAAGGACTTTGGATGGAGGAAAGACATCGGTAACAAATCGCTAACACCAACTACCACTCGTCAATCGTCTACCGCGCACTATTTCTGTGTTAGTCTAGAACATTAGCTGTGGGTGAGCTTAGGGGTTGAGACTTGAGAGAGGGCAGGCTTATTCAGAGACAGAACTGGCTTTTGCAGTGTGCTAGGCAAGGTATAAGCCAAATAAAATTTTGGTAAACAAATATTTAATATGTTATTCATATATTAAATATGTTAGCCACATCTTTACTTCAATGTTACATATCGACAAGTTTGTAGGCAGTTATCATCAGCTAATATTATCAATTCTACTGACTAGATAAAATATGGTTTTAACCTTTTAACCCTAGAATTTGTTTTTAAAAATTTAATTTTCTCATAGAAAATGTCCATTTGCAGACCAAGAGAAGACTATTTTTTTGAAAATGTACCACTGGAATGACTGGCTCTGTTATCGAGCCAGTCATTCCAGTAGTAAATTTTCAAAAATAGTCTTCTCTTGGTCTGCAAATGGACATTTCTCAAGACCACTACAGAAGCCGTTTTGGCTGATGTGTGTGTTAATGGTTACTATCTAGGAAATGTACTGAACATTTGGAAAGCAATTTCACCAGAAACTGTTGCTGATGATGGACACCTGTTCGGTGTGTAATGGATCAGTGTCGTACCGTGTGATCATGCATCGCAATTCCGTGGCATCACATGATTACCTATATCTAAGACGGTTGAAACCATCGGCTAGTCTAAGCAGGTAGACAGCATCGCTAGTGAATCTTAAATTGTCGCGATGAAGATACAAAATAAACATATTTATTGTTGTTTTATTTCTCTTCACGGGAGTTGGTTTAAACGTGATTTATTTTGTTCAGATGGAAGCACGATAAGACTTAGAGTCTTATGCCCGTGTCTCCCATACACATACAGATTATTCAAAACTTTTTTACAACAAAATGGTGGCAAATCATAATAGTTTAATTAATTGTAGTCTATTGGTGTGCATAAGTGTGTGGATGTTGAGTGTGAGGTGGGGGAGAGTAGGAAGAAAGACCGAGATAGAGAGAGAGGAGGAAAGGGGGGGGGGGGTGGGGGGGGGGGGGGGGGGGAGAGAGAGGGTGAGAGATAGAGAGAGCGAGGAATAAGATCAAATGGAAGAATAGCAGAGGTGAGCTTTAGGTGCTGCCTTCGCCCCGACCTGTACGTGTTGGGCTGCTGTCCATTTACCGCTTAAACTATAAGTTCGCGAACGGGAAGCTACTGAAAGCGGTTGGTGTTAATTATGTATTGACATACCGTATTACAGATCAGTTTATTCATTTCCAAGTTGGCAGTGTAAGTCCCGTATAGAAGCTGGTTGACCGTAAGATTAGCAAGAGAAATATCGTTCAAGGCAAGCTGATTTTGGAAAACGACTCTTTGCTAAAAAAAAAAAAAAAAGGGCACAATGTAAGAGGTAGTGGTGTGTAGATTCATCATTGTGCCCACAAGAACAACTGGCAGATTCCGATAGAAAGTTGTCAAATAGATGTCGGTTTAAAGAACTACAACCATTTCGGAGCCTGCATAGCATTATGTTGGCAAACCTCGGGCCTACGTAATACCACTCAGGGGGTTGTCGTATGGGTGGCATAGCCTTGAGTTTGCTTTTAAATTCTAGAAGAGTGACAGAATCTCTCACCGGCACAGGAAGCATATTCCAGGCGGGGATCGTTGCTGGGAAAAAGGATCCATAGAAGAGCTTAGTACGGCAGCGGAATGGAGTGAAGAAATTTGGATGACGGATATTGTAAGGATTTCGTGCTTGGGATAGTGTGGGAAGATGGTTGACCAGAACCTCACAGGTCATCCCGTTAATAATTTTAAATAGCATAGATAATCTATGAAATTCACGTCTGCTTGACAAGGTTTCGATGCCTGTTTCTAAGTACAGGTCTTCAGTGCTCGCACTATGTGTCATTCCACATACCGTTCTGAGAGCATCTTTTTGGATATCCTCTAGCCGAATTACAAGATATTGTGGAATATTATCCCACACAACATCTGCATATTCTAACGATGGTCTAATAAATGTTTTGTACATGATCTCTAGACATTTACGGTCTAGAATATATTTTATACCTCTAAGTAAGGAACGTTTGTGTTGAGCGTTTGCTATGAGATTACTCACATGTATAAGCCAATTCCCTTTGCTATTAAAGGTAATGCCGAGGTGCTTATGATCAGTTGACGGTAGAATTTCAGAATCTTTGAAGTTGATTGAAAAGGATGTGGGCTCGTTGCGCAGGGAAAAAATTAGAGATGTAGTTTTCGAGGCATTAAACTCGACGAGCCACATGTTTGCCCAATGCGTCATGGTCAGTAGATCGTAATCGAGTGTGGTAGTGTGTTCTTTTAGATCATCTGACATTACATATAGGCACGTGTCATCAGCAAAAAGTCTAATATTGTGAATTATGTTGCTGGGCATGTCATTAATAAAAACTAAGAATAACAAAGGACCAAGCACAGAGCCTTGTGGCACTCCAGCATGTAAACGAAGTAGGGTGGACTCATTGCCGTTTATAACTACTCGCTGGTATCGGTTTCCGAGATAATTTTCGAACCATGTAAGTAGATTTCCACAGATACCAAAATTCCTAAGCTTCTGTAGGAGGCAGCGATGCCATACTCGATCAAAGGCTTTAGATATATCGAAGAATAGAAAGATTATTTCCTTTTGATCGTCAAGGACTTGACTAATATCCGTGTAGATATCAAGCAGTTGATTTACTGTAGAATCTGATGGAAGAAAGCCAGACTGATATAGAGTGGTATCATGTCTAATATAGTTATAGATATGTTTAAAAACGGTTCTCTCCATAACTTTACTAAGACAACTCAACAGTGATATTGGTCGATAATTTGAACATAAGCTCGTGGCTCCTTTCTTGAATATAGGAGTTACATTAGCGATTTTCCAAGAAGTGGGGAACTGCGCACTAGAAAGTGAGTAATTAAAGAACTGCGCTAGTATTGGGACCAATACTTGTTGGCTCTCGAATAAGAGTTTCAGACTTAATTTATCCGGGCAAACAGCTTTAGACGTGTCCAGATTGGACAGTACATCGGAGATGTCAGTGTTTGATATTGTAATTGAGTGGAGAGTATTGTCCGTATACATAGATAGAGGCGGTAAGTTAGCATTAGCATCATCAATATTGGCGATGCTAGAGAAGTACCGGTTAAGGAGGCTTGCCTTTTCTAAAGAGTCGTAAGAGAATGAGCCGTCATCGCGCTTCAGAGGCGGCATTTCGCTAAAATTAGAGTTAGTATCACATAGGAACGTCTTGCATATTTTCCACCACTCTTTAGAACCTGTGCGTCCATGCCTTATTTTTTCAACTAATTTATTCCTGAAGTTTTCTTTCGCTGTTCGGACTAATGTATTGATGAGGTTTCTCTGTTTTTTAAAGTTGGCCACGTCTTGCTCTCGGTTAGTTTTTCTTGATTTCTTGAACAATTTTTCCCTGACTCTGATTTCGTGCTTTATTTTGCTGGACATCCAGACTTTATCGTTTGGGTTTATAGTTATAGTTTTATTTGGGATACTAATACTAGCAGCGGCGATAATGTTTGTAGTGATTGTCTGACACCAAATGTCGACGCGGGAGTTATTGCAACAAAGCTAACACACCCAATACAACAGACAAGTCTTTCAAGATAAGATCACAAGTTACAGACCCTCTTGTATATATTATTGACACACGAGGAGAGTTGTATGGACATGGTTCTGTACAATAAAATTATAAATTTCTAAATCTACCCGCTATTGTATCTTTAAATACATACATTTTTTCAATATATATTTCAGCAAAACATACAAAGCGAAGGCGAATTTCCCATAAAGTTCTGAAATCGCTTGGCATGTGCTTACTTGGAAAGACAATAATCCGAGATCAAACAATCGTTCTACACAAAGGCGACACTTGGTAAGAAAAGATCCTCGAAGTTATTGGTAACACAGTTATTCTGCAATACTCAAGTTGTTGTTGTTGTTGTTGTTGTTGTTGTTGTTGTTGTTGTTGTTGTTGTTGTTGTTGCTGTTTGTTGCTGCTGGGGCTGCAGCTGTTGTTGTTATTGTCGTCGTCGTCGCCGCCGCCGCCGCCGCCGCCGCCGCTGCTGCTGATGTTGCTGCAACTTATGGAGGAGGAAGAGAGAGAGAGGGAGCGAGATGGAGGGGGGTGGTGGGTGGGTGGGGGCGGTTAAGGGTGTGGTGGTGGTGGTGGTGTGGGGGGGGGGGGTGTTTGATTTCGTACATTTGAATACCAAAAGAGCTGAAGACATTTACCTCTCTCTCTCTCTCTCTCTCTCTCTCTCTCTCTCTCGCTCTCTCTCTCTATCTCTCTCTCTCTCTCTCTCTCTCTCTCTCGCTCTCTTGATTTTCAGTCAATGTCACAAGGGTAAGATTAGATGTGGTTTGAAGCATGAGCCGGTAGAACATAGCGCTGATGGTGATGGTTAAGAGTGGCTTCAATCGTTATCGTCCAATTCAATCTACCTGACTGAATAGCACAAGTAAGTGTAACCATAAGTGTAAGCTAACCCTATCCATAAGAATATCACTTACGATTTCAGGTATTTCTGTTGAATATTTTGAAACTATTTAGACTGGGGGCAATTGGATGCAACAACTTACAGACAAATTAGTTTTAAAATATTCAACAGACGTCCTGTGTGATCGTTTTGAAAATTATGTTTCTGGGATTGTGGCAGTCAAATGGTTTAAAATTGATAATTAACATACTATTTTGGGAATAATCTGATTGATCATTAAGAGAAAGAGTTCCTATTTGATATTATTAACATCGATAGTTTTTTAAATAATATTTATTTAACGAGCTTGATAATGGAGGAATCACGTTTTAGCTATGGCCCGCCCATCTCTGGCTAAGCTCCACCACACACTTCGTGCATGTTGGTATCAACCGATCCCTGAACTCCCTGACTATCAATTCCCAGAAAAGTGTACAGGTAAGCATTATGGCAGCAACAGCGCCCAGGCAAATCAGTTACAAAATATTCAACAGAATCTTTATTAAACGGTATAGACATACAATTCGTACAACCTCAAAGACTAGTAAGCGTTTAAGACGGCCTAGATCCGGGTCATTCATAGCGTAATTTATTATGACGGCAGCCCACACGTCACGTAGTTAATTATGACGTCATATGATTGACAGAGAAACTGGAATCCTCCATTGCGATATTAAAGGAACACAACCCTAATCTTAAATATAGTATTGCGCTGAAAGATTAATTATGGCGTCTAGATTCAAGATCATTCATTTCCCGCGTATTCCGTTATCTGTACAGTATTTGTTTACTTTTTAACATCGCGTTAATGTTGAACCGTGGTCGTCACCATTTTGTCTCCCCAACTCTCCTATTCTAATAGACAAGAGTAAAGCAACCTCAACTACCACCACCCACCCACCCCCACCCCCACCCCCATCCCCCACCCCGCCCCCTTATTCTCACGGTGTTGTGCTACATGATGCGGATATGATGATACACATCAATGACATCATGCACTAGGTGCATCATTAGTCGCTGGTCAGCTGCCCCATCTGCCGCTAAATGCTGGTTGTAAATTCTCAATCTCCACAATACGGCATTTAATACACAAAGTAAGTTATAATCACAAATTACATTCTTCGTAACATTGTTATTTGTTTAGGTGTCAATATTTCATCGGAAATAGTGTAAATTACACTAAAATGTGCCCTATTCACAAAATGAGTGGATACACGCTTATTTAGGAGAGAAGTTTATAGCGATAATTCCCCAACCGATGGTGCATGATGTCATGCAAGTACATTTACAAAACATTATTTTATTATGTAATAATGGACCGGTCCAGTTTATGCATATATCACATGACGTCATAATCAACTACGTCATGTGTAGGATGACATCATAATCAATTACGTCATGAATGACTCGATTAGGCTGTCTTAAACGCGTAATAGTTTGTCAGGTTGTATGAATTGCATGTTCTTTACTATTTAATAAACATGCTGTTGAATATTTTGAAACTAATTTGACTCGGCTCTGTTGCTGCCATAGAGCTTACCAGCTTACCTGTATAGTTTTCTGGAACTTGATAGTCTGGGGAGTTCGGGGATCGATCGATCGATCACAACACGAGTGAGGTGTGGGTGGAGCTTAGCTAGGGATGGCTAAATTGGAAAGGTCCATTGTAAGTCTTTACTATTTAATAAACATTCTGTCGAATATTTTGAAACTAATTTGACTGGGTGCTGTTGCTGCCTATGGCTAAAACTGGAAGGGTCCTTTATCGTGTTGAATATTTCGAGACAAATTTGACTGGATCAAACTAGTTTTAACGTTTTCCTCAGGTTACAAGTATAGTTCCGCTGCCAAACTCTAGATGGGTTTATAATATATCTTCATCGGTAAAGCGCCTAGGCCTTTTCTGATTGATTGAAAAGTGAATCATGGCAGCATTCATATAATGTATTAAAGCATGAATATCTGTCTTTGATGACTTGATTCAAAGCTAACTAGATTTATCGGTCGATGACGCGTCGTCGCAAATCCCCACGTTCACCGCTTTGAACATTTGATCCCACCCCAACACCCACCCCGGGGGTGGAGCCAAATGTAAATGTCCTTTTGCACTCCACAATCATATGTTTAGCCCACTTACCAAATTTGTTTGAATTTCGTTCTACATCAGAGGAGACGCATTACAATCAATTTCATGACCTTTTGACACCATAGGGGCGGGGGACAAATTTAAATGTGCTCCTCCACTCCACCTTGATATGGGTATCTCACATACTAAATTTGGATTCCGTCCAATATTTTCGGAGGAGTTGCATTACAATGAATTTCTTGACACTTGGCCCGCACCCCGCCCATCCCTGTGGGGTGGGCGTGGGGGGGGGGTTGCAAATCTAAATGTGCTCATGCACTCCACATTGATATGGGTAACTTACATACCAAATTTGGTTGAATCCCGTCCAACGGTTTCGGAGGAGATGCGTTAAAATCAATTTTGACCTTTTGATCCCTATCACCCCCACCCCACCCCATCGCCAAATGTTAATGTGCTCGTGTACTCCACGGTGATATGGGTAAATCACGTACCAAATTTCGTTGAATTCTGTCCAACGGTTTCGGAGGAGATGCGTTAAAATCAATTTCCGCAGGTTAAAATTTGACCTTTTAACCACCCACGCCCCTTAGGGTCAGATCAAAATGTAAATGGCCTCTTGCATTCCGCAATCATATGGGTATCTCACATATCAAATTTGTTTTAGTTGCGTTTAACGGTTTCAGAGGAGTTGCATTACCAGTGATTTGACTTTTTGACCCGTGCCCCGCCCCCTGAGGCGGAGCCAAATATAATTATCGTCTTGCAAAGCGGAATCATATGAGTAACCCGCATACCAAATTTGGTTGTATTCCACCCAACAGTTTGGGAGGATATAGCGTGACGGACGGACGGGCAGACAGACGGACGGAGGCGATTAAAATATCCCCGACGTTTTGTTAGAACGTGGGGATAAAAATGTAATGCATAGTTTACGCGTTACGTATCATATGACCGGACACTAAGATGAGATACGGGTTCCTTCAACCCTTCAATAGCTAAACTTGGTCAAGAAAATCATATTATTTGCTTATTAACCCTTTAACCCTCGAATTTGTTCAAGAAAAATTTCAATTATCTCATAAAAAATGTCCATTTGCAAAGGAAGAGAAGACTATTTTTGAAATTTTACCACTGCAATGATTGGCCCGGTTATCGAGCCAGTCATCCAGTGAAAAATTGTCATCCCTTCGTCTGCAAATGGACATTTGTCAAAAACACTGCAGAACCCGTTTCTTGCGGATTAAATATCCATTTGTAGGGCCAAAAAATACTATTTTTGAAAATTTATCACTGGGATGACTTGCAGTACATTTTTTTTTTAATTGCCGTCCCTTCGTCTGCAAATGGACATTTCTCAAAATCACTGCAGAAACTGTTTCTTGCGGATTACGTATCCATTTGCAGGACAAAAAAGACTATTTTTGAAAATTGATCTCTGGAATGACTTGCGGTAAATTTTTTTTAATGGTCTTCCTCTTGACCTGCAAATGGGCATTCCTTAAGACCACTGCGGAAGCCGGTTTTGGCCGGTGCGTCAAGAAAGAGTTAAGCGGCATTAATACCATTTTCGTAACCGCTACGAAACCCAAAGTTCACATGTTATCATATGATTCATTATATAAAATAAATTTGACTACTCCGAAATGTTATTTATTGTGTCAACTTTTCCACAGATTTGGACACTCAAATAGTGATGTCGAGACTAGACAAGCATTCCGCGTCAGAAGCTTTCCAAAGTTTCAAACCTTTATTGTCTGTTCCGAACAGTAAATGGAGTATAGTTATTGCATTGTTAGGAAATGATACATGTATTAATTAGCATTTTATTATTTTAATTGCTATCTTGCCTATCAGGCTACTTGCTTAGTATAATTTAGCATTTTACAGCGCTCTTGTAAAGCGTACAACTTATCCATGAAGTCATGAATAAATGAGTACCTGTTATAACCACAAAGCTCTGACAAAACTATCGAAAACAGGACAGTCTTAACAACTATTTATGCTTAACCCTTTGAACCAGAAAGGCCGGATTCGAAAGTACCTATTTAATTTAATTAATATTACATTCAATATTTTGATACTAAATGGAGGAATCCCTGTTTTAGCTATGCCCCGTCCATCTCTAGCTAAGCTCAACCAACGCTTCGCTCGATTTGTGATCGATCGATCCCTGACCTCCCTGACTATCAGTTTCCAGCAAACTAGACAGGTAAGCTGTTGAATATTTTGAAACTACTTTGACTGGAAACTGTTGCGGCCTATGGCAGCAACAACGCCCATTCAAATTAGTTTCAAAATATTCAACAGAATGTTTATTAAATACTAAAGACATATAATTCGTACAACAACGCTTAGTCCACCATCAATTAAGCGCGTGTGATGAACTTATTTACGTCATTCATGACATCATTGATTATGACATCAGCCTACACGTCACGTAATTGATTATGACGTCATATGATTGATGGATAAACTGAAAAGATCCATTGTGTATTAACTGTTGGTGCCTATGGTTCCTGTCAAATCTGTTTCAATGTATTCTACAGCTTACCTACATAGTTACATTGAAATTTGGATTCCGGGAATTCAGAGTTGAAAGGACTAATTTGACAAGAAGGTTGCAGCCTTACGCAGACAAATTAAATTCAAAATATTCAACATTTTCTCTTCTATACCTATTGCAAAATATGCATACTGCGAATTCCGATTAACCACAACAAAATCTACATCAGCAGTCATTGCTGTTGCCATTACTGCTATTGCTGCTGTTGGTTGCTGCTACTACTACAACTACTACTACTACTACTACTACTACTACTACTACTACTACTACTACTACTACTACTACTACTACTACTACTACTACTACTACTACTACTACTACTACTACCACTACTACTACTACTAATACTACTACTACTACTACTACTACTACTACTACTACTACTACTACTACTACTACTACTACTACTAGAGGCCGAGGTGTGTTTAAGGGAGCTTGATGTGACAAAACACGGCAGATGAATCCAATTTAACTATGTGTTAGTTGAGAGATTTTGACAACGAACTGATGATATATGTATGTATATAAAGATTTTCCTCACCTAAACCTCTTGACATGTTAAGTGATGCTAAAAAACAATGAAATAAAAGGACAATGACTGGGCCAAATATTTTCAAGAGAATTTGATCGGTTATTTATCTGGAATGACCAATTTTTGCAAAGATGATATTCGTAATTCACCGAAGCTCTGAAGAGGTCGTGTAGAGATTAGATAAATATGATGAATGACAGACTCTGTTGATATGAAATAAAACTTTTGTCACATTGGACCAATCTAAGTCAAACTTGTTTAATTATGAATTTTGACAATGACATTATCGGTCTTGAGTCTTGCTAAATACATGTGCATGACAAAGCCGGTCAAGATGGCTAAATATAATATTATCTTGTCCGGCAAACGGACACTCAATAATATTGTGTGAGCTAATGTCCGCCCGTAATTGTCAGTATAAGACAAACAACTATTATAATTTTATTGGGTACTACTTTATCATCAAGAAAAGCCATGTTGTTATTGTTTCTGTTGACTTTTAGGCTATATGCAAGCATTTTTCATTTTATCAGCAAATGCATGCAAAAAAATACCTTTTAGCTTGAGAGACCATGTTACCATTCACGGTAGACACTGTTCAGAATTGGATAATACATGATAAATGTGTACAACAACCCAGGCCAAATACCGAACAGGTTGTAAAAATCACAAATGAGAACTATCGTGAATTTATAGATAGATAAATATCAGCAACCGTGAACATGTCAAAGCAGACCTGGCGTACTTCGACTACAAGTACGAGAAAACCTTCATAAAAATGTGCGCTGAAGATAATAGACATATATGGTTAATGTGTTTCAACTAATGGTAACTAAGAAAAAACAAAATAGTAGCAACGCCAAACCTGTCTATAAGAGACAATGGGCATTTCCAGTTTTAGCTATGCCCCGCCCAACCCTAGCTAAGCTCCACCCACACCACGCCGTGTTGGGATGGATCGATACGCGCACTCTCTAAATCTCAATTTCCAGAAAACTATACAGGCAGGCTGTTAAACATTGTGAAACTAATTTAACTGGGCGCCGTTGTTGCTTATGGCAGCAACAGCGCCCAGTGAAATTAGTTTCAAACTATTCAACATCATGTTGATTAAATAGTAAAACATACAATTCGCACAACCGGACGGACAAAATCGAGTCATTCATGGCGTAATGATTGTGACGCCATCCTACACGTCACTTAGTTGGTTATGATGTCATAGGATTGACTGATGATATGCATTCATGAATTGCAGCTAGAGGTCACAAGCTGGTCTTTCTTTAAAATTGATGGCGGACTGTGACAGAACATGTACCATGAACGCTCAGCGGTGACGAGATGGAGTGGGTGTTTAGGATGTCCACTGTCCTAGAACCCGGAGTATGTCAAGGCCCCCACCCACCCACACCTCCAACCCCGTCATTCTCACATTCTCTTGTTACATGATACGAATATGATGATACACATCGATGACATCATACGCTATGTGCATTAGTAGCTGGTCAGCTGCACCATCTGCCGCTGCATGCTGGCCGTAAATTCCCAATCTCCACAATACGATATTTAATACACAATCTAAGTTGCAATCACAAATTACATTCTTCGTAACATTGTTATTTGTTTAGGTGTCAATGTGTAATCGGAAATTGACTGTTAATTCCACTAAAATATTCACAAGTGGATACGGGCTTATTTAGGAGGAGAGAAGTTTAGAGCGATAATTTTTATACAAATGTTACAATGGGCTGACTGATCCAAATGGGCCTAGCCAAGCCAGATTCTGTGTGCGTGCCGTGCGTGCGTATGTGTATGATTCTCTCCAATAGTGACATCCGTGGTTATTATTTTTCATGAACCTATGGATGAAACTAATCGTATTTGTCAGCTAAACCAAGAGTGACGTCTGGGGTTATTATTTTTCGTGAACCCATGGATGCCTCTAAGCTCATCCATCTGAACCATAACTGCCGCCCCCCCCCCCCCATGGATCTCAGGGCTTCTGAGATAAAGCCCACGAATTCTATCCATGAGCTTACCCGAATAATAAATAATCTGCCTCCATAACTGCCCCCCCCCCAAAACGGATCTCGGGGCTTCTGAGACAAAGCACGTGAATTTAATTCATGGGCTCGCCCCAAATAATAAACCCACCCATTTGGACCATAGCTGGTCCTAAATGGATAGCAGGGCTTCTGAGACAAAGGCCATGAATTTTACCCATGAGTCCACCACGAATAATAAATAATCTGCCTCTAGAGTTATCCATCAGACCCATAACTGGCCCCAAAACGGGTCTCATGGCTTCTGAGACAAAGCACAAGCACGGGAAATCTTTCATTATGGCCAACAACAGCAGCCGTATTTTGCCCTACCTTTTCTACTTGGTAATGCTTATCGATAAAGATTAAATTGGGACCTGTTGACAATTGGTCCAAATTTAAACTTTAATTGTTAAGAAGTGGCAAAGTTAGGAAGCAAAATAAAGATGCTGCTTATCATTCAGAATAGAGGGAATGTCTTCTCAGAGCATCTAATTTTGAAGATTTCTCCCCGGCAGAACACCGGATACACCACCCCACCCCATCAAATAGGTGGGGGACACACCCTCCCAAACCCTCCCCCAGCAGGAGCCGACAATATGATTAGCCCTGGGCCCCATGTTGTCCCGCAACGCCCCTGTCAACGCTCTCCTACTTGGTCTTTCCCGACATGATGATCAAAGAGCTGACATACCATCCGAAGCAGATCTGAACACTTTCTATCGTGACGTGAAGGATGACGTCTTAATCAATGATACCATGAATAACTCGGCTAAGTACATTACGAATGCATAATTGAAGATGAACTAAGCCTTGTGGTACGAATTGTATGTATGTATCTATTTAATAAATATTATGTTAAATATTTTGAAACTAATACGACTGGATGCTGTTGCTGCCATAGGTTGTTGCCATAGCAACAGAGCCCAGTCAAATTTGTTTCAAAATATTTAACAGCTTACCTATTTAGTTTTCTAGAAATTGATAGTCAGAGAGATCAGGGATTGATCGATCCCGATACGAGCGAGGTGTTGGTGGAGCTTAGTTAGAGATGGGCGGAGCATGGCATCTTGGTTAGTCGGTGCCGCATTATTTTGGCGGGCCTTCTTAAGGAACCAAACTAACCTTAAGGTTTATGCCACAAATAGCCTATCCCTTAACCTTGACAAAGTTTGTCTTCATGCGCAACTCGCTCAGATGCACATCTCGGGATGTACCTCTTGAGCGGACTTGTTGCCTGGGCGACGAGTCGTGGAGCCGATGAGCAACTCTTGACTATGTGCCGAAGAAGCAGCTGGCAGACTATGGTGACCTTCCTTGAAGACGTGGAGGACCCATTAGGCCCTTCCAGTCACCGCGGAGTTGGTCTGCGAGCGTGTCTTTTGCCACTATCTAAAATGCCAAGAACAAGCCATATGAGACTCGATCCCTAGGAGCTAACGTTTAACTGCGTTAGGATTATGTAATTGCCCAAAGGCTCACTGCTGGGCCGTTTCTACTATGATTATATTTTCACAGTGAATCCTACTTTGGCTTAAAGCTTATTCTAATAGGTAACAGTGAAGGTACTGGGGAACTGTGTGAGATGTCACCGTTTCGATTCAAGCCGTCGATAAACCTCAGCGATTTCAAGGGTCAGCTTTAACCAATCCGCTGGAAGGAGTTACCAGAAAATTATTGGCCAGGTGGCCGGAGAGAGGGACTGTTTAAGACTGTTGGCCAAGTATAGAAAAGCGACTCGCTATTTTGCTTGGTGCGAGGCCGTGAAAGAGACTTTATAATAACAGTCTGAGTAGTCGTCCTTGACTACTATTATATCCTATCCGAAATATCTTAGCTTATATTAGGGTTAGGCTAGTTCCGCCATGTCCCATGTCTATTGGTGCAGGCACGAGAAACGGTACTTAGTGAAAAAGTGTTGCTGTTTAGAGAATGGTGTGATGCCTTATTCTAAGTCTGTAGTATAACTTAGAACGAAAAGAACAGTTTAAGAACGGCACTCACCATAGCACAATTTATACAGTGAAACAAAAAGGTCTGACTAACCTAAGCGCCTACTTGTAATCAGCGCGCCAAAAAATAGTTATAATAATTAAGTAAAAAGGCGCCTGTTAAAAGCTTAAACAGCTAAGAGGTAGAAGATGGCAGCCTTTTAGTAATGGTGCACCATTAGATGATCACAAATAAGTTATGTTGGAAGTCAGATGTCACAGTGATTATACGGTTGAAGGTGAAGTAAGTTCCTGCACTGTAGAAGCTCCAGAATAGTTAGATAACGAAAGAGGTGCAGGAAGAGGACACACTTGATACAATGAGGCATGTGACTAAAGTTTATTAACGCAACAGCGCAAGACGATCTTCGCCACAAACTCAGGTGAGGTGACGAAAGCAATGTCCAACATTGACGACAGCTTAACTTAAAAGGCCTAAGCACTTAGAGTTCTTAGCACTAGATGTATGCTATTCAGTAAACCACTTTTTGGCATGGCTCAGACAGATCTGGCGAGATATCAAACGAGCAGGTCGGGCACCGTCAATTTTAGATGGTGTCAATCAAAATTAGCGCCTTTTCCAAAGGTGGTGCAGGTTTTAGTTTATTGCGCCTCTACAAGTTCTAGGTGGCTTACAACATTTATGCTTTTGGTTTAATTAGTCCCCAAAGGGGACGGAAAAATTAGTTGGCACGTTTTGTGGGTCTGGCATCTGATCACGCAGTCAAATAATGGTCAACAACTGCGCAGGTGTAGATTGCCAAAAATGGCTGCTCAACGTAGTGTTTGGAAGTTTTATGGTAACGACAACCGTATCGGACTACCTCCCTGTCCGACTGAGGAATTGTAGGCGATACGGGTCCTTTTATACTTTATGGTGACCAGTCAGATGTCACTACATGCTATTTCTCAACCAATAAAAGCACATCCCTATCAGGCGAAAAACCATGCGCAATACGAGTAAGTGTATTTATAGTTTAGTTATGACTTGATTTTAATTTTAAAGATATCTCAGCCATTCCTGGTCCGATTTTAATTTTGTAAACGGATTCGCATTTCCGAACGAATCCTGCTTAAGGCCCATACGAGGATGAGTGGAAGGGCCACGTATTAACAATTTGAGAGTACGGACGATTATATATACAAAAGGTGCCTTAACCCATGATATCTTTGTCTCGAATGACGCGCATGCATGATGTGCGTTCTTATGGACGTAATCATTTTCGCGCCTCTACTGAGATAGGGCTACGTACGCCAGTCCACAGGGCTATGATGGGTGAGTGTGGAGCATCTTAGCCCGGGCCGTTTCGTGCCCGGTTCTAATCGATCTGCGCTACACCCCTCCCCCACCCCCTCCTAGCTTGGCACCACGGGCCGAGTGATAGCGACTAGCAGATCGTCTGCCCATAGGTCGAGTGCTAGGTGAGAATTATAGACTTCTTAGGTTGGTGTACAGCCGAGTGAATAGAGATCGCCTCATCATAAGAGATAGGCACATAGGTGTGCAAAGGGTTGGGTTTGGGAGGCATACTTTTGAATTTTTGGCCCAAGTTTCTTAGGTCCGGGCGCTGTTTGTTGTTGTTTTTTGGCTTGTGAGTATTTATTAAAAACATATAAAAATATACTTTGATTTATGACTTATAACAGCTCGCGAGGGCGCCTTCTTTCAGCGGCGGGAATAATTATTCCTCCTGTGCCGAAGGCGTCCAGGCTCCTGATAACTTACAGTTAAAACAGTTTAAGACATGCAATAGCACAAATTTAAGTGTGACTCAATATAAAGCCACACGGATGGCTTGCACCACCCTCACAAAGCGAGTTATATATGTATTCAGTTTATCATAAGAGATGGCGCAAATCAACATTTGTTTATGAATAGTCACAGTTACAGTGACGGTGCCATGTTTGAGTGCCATGGTCCATATATTTTCAATGTACATGCCATTGGTCGTACTCAACGGTCACTGAAATGTTTATGTCCAGTGGTGCGGTAAGCGGTGGAACAGTTGTCCAGGTGGATCGAAGTGAAGGCACTATTGGGGGAAACATGGCACTCAACATATTAGTAAAGTCCGGGTTTGGCATTGTGGCTGAAGCCGTTCATCTCATCTGTCGTTGCTGCTCCTGAAACATGCATTGATATATTCCCAGAGGAATGGCGCGAACATAGGGGGCATGCGATGCCGACGGCGTGATGATTTTTCGACTTTTACTGCCAAATATTCTCATAGGTGCTGTCCTTTTTTGGACTGTTGGATCACTCGTCACATTAGCCGCTGGCGCCAACATTGCTGGTGCGGCCATTACCGCCACTTCTCGACCACGTACAGTGAGTGTGGTGGAATGTTTTGATGCCGACGATACAATTTCTAATTCTCTTAATTCTACCGAAGTTGGTGCTAGGTTCAATGGGCTGATCAGCACCCCAGGCACCAAGTTTTCTGTACGCATTTCAGCCAGTGAAAATTGTGTGGCACGCTGAGTTCATTTTGTTTTATGCTTCGTGTGTTCGTCAATCATAGAGATGGCTGGACACTGTCGAATCCCCGGCCGGAGGGTGGCCCACGTTAGCGTTTCCTCACCATATTCTAAGTGTACTATGGTCACATGATGTCCTGTGATAGATTTATGCATCACGCCGAACTTCCTTGCTGTGAAACGTTTGTCACAGGTAAGACAAAACGTACGAATTAGATCATGGTCATGATCTATATGAAGGCGCAACTCACCCACCATGCCTCTTAAAACTTCTATAACACAATGGTCCACCACCTGTTAATGGTCGCACACAGATAAAACTGGGGTATGACGGCTGTGTAGATGTGTCCTCGCCAGAGGCTGTGGACATGGCTAATTCAGCAGCCATCTCCTTCATTTGATGCCTCGTTAGAGACATTTGTTTTAGTCGGCACAGCGCCACTTATTGTTCACTTATAACCCATTCGTCTGTTTATTTTAATGTTACGGCATTTCTATTCTTTACTGGATTTAGTTTCCAAGCGCGAAAGAGGCTTATTGCCCTGTGTGCTCCTCCCTGGCGCTGAATTTAGTGGGAAGATGCGGTTTTGAGCGAAAATCTTGCCTTATATATTCTCCGTGTCGCCATATGGGTGGAGGGAGACATTTTTAATGGTACTATACCGTGGTTCTCCCTGCCTACTTAGGTCGAGCGTAATCATTGCTAAAAAATTTTCCCACACCCTCTTGGCCTTGTGTAGGACCAAGTTTCTGGACGTGATTCGGCTTTTCAGGCTCCGACGTTATAGACACGCCTCATTAATTTTAAGACAGGTCATCCGAAAGGGTGGGGAGGAACGTCATGGCATAAACACCCCAAGTGGGTGTGTCGCATCATCTTGTCCCAGTTTCCCCATCTCGTGCACATGGTAAGCAGGCAAGTCTGGCGACACTAAGTCTACAGCGCTGTGAGAAAGTTTATCGGAATTCAAAGTCAGTTGTTTCTACGTTCTGCTAGTCAGCATGGGGTTGATTAGAAAATATTTATTTTAATTTGATGATGCATTATGGGAATTCTTAAACTGAATAGTTAAAGCGGTACATTCCATCATTAAACGGTGCGAGTACGTGGTTTTTCTGTATTCTAGATGCTCTGGTTAGATACGCGTGTCAGCAAGTTAGAAACTTGTTGCTGAACGCAGCTGTATAATAATTATTTCCCAATAAAGTTCTTATGAATCCTCATATGGAAAGACTGTTTAGATTTTGGTGCCGCTTGGCCGGCCACACGTTAATGATTTGTAGCACGGTTTACTAGTATAACTAGTAAAACCGTAACAGTCATGGTATGTTATACTCCAGTTTAGGCATAATCATATTTTGATGATCAGGGTTACTACACCGTCTCTTTTAAAATATGAGCAGCTTTTACCAGGATTGGTTTGCTTCCAAGCAAGCACTTCCCGTAGGATCATTTAGCCATACTGCTCCTAGACGGAAAGTTGCTAACGGTGCAGTACAGCTCCTAAATACAGTTAAAATAATACAATAATATAATAGGGCCCCTCTGTCCAAGGATTTAATGAGATGATCAATTACCGCATATCAGTATCCCTTGGTGTGTTGCTGCGTGTATGTCATTCACGTAGCTTATCTCTTTACCGTTAGAACAGGGGCTGTGGTGTGTGTGGATGTAAAACGGGGAAATGGTACCATTATGTGTTTGAGGTGATAATACGTAGGGCAATGTATGCTTTCACTTTGTTACAACATGAGCCTTATGGTGGTACAAAGTTACATTAGTGCGAGAGACCGTCATAGTTTATTACAGTGTTCGAATTCTTTCGCAATCGAGTTTTGTGTTCGGTGGCAAGATCCTACTAAATACTGACCGAATCTGGGGGACTCTTGCTCTCTTAACGATATTATCTGATTTACGTATAGGGTTATTATTATTTTTAATTAATGTACTATAGTGGTGTCCCGTCGGAGGGAAGGTATGGTCCTGATTTTCATTTGTTGCTCTATGGCGCCGTTTCTGGTTTGACACCAGGCATGCATGGTGAGTGTAGCTAAATCGTGTATATCCATGTATGGCGTGGTTCTTGGTGCAGGGGAAGATTGTGGTGTAAACTAGGTCGATTATGTAACGTAATGGCGCAGTTTAACCGAGCTTTGCAACGTGCCTCTTTGTTTATGGGTATATAAGTGGTTTGACGCCATTTGATGATATTTCAGATGGCGCCGTTTCTGAGTTTTTCGTGATGGCTTAATAATGTCGTATCAAGCATTGTTGACTGGATACACGCATGTGTTGATCCTCGGTCGCGGTGGTGGTATAGAGTGGTGGCCACTATGGCGTATGTTTTAAGTGTTTCAATGCTGTCCGATGGTGTGTTCTGACAGGTGAAGTGGTGATTCTGCTGCGTTTAGGATATGTTAGATAACGAAGCCATGAGGCAAGTGGTGCTGTAGTAAATGTAGGTCGCCGGGTAGTGTCGGGCCGTTCCGGTGCAGTATGTCGACTCGCCGCGCCGCAAGTGCACGACGAGTGATGACACTGGTTAGCATCCGGTCTCGAGGTGACAGACCTTGTACGAGACTTCCCTGCAGGAAACAAAAACGGGCTCCTAAGGCCGGTGAAACTCAATCGTTCCTGTGGGGCCGTGCGACCATCGTCGCGAACATTAAACACAACTGTCTCATCCCACGAGTTTGTGTCACCAGTATGCCTGTCCATAGCAATTTCGTGATCTATGGACTTACACGATTTGATGTGGTGACCTAAAAATATAAGTATATACAAGGAGTTTACCTAAACAATTATAAATATGCTAGATAACACTACAGTAAGAGCATACGAAAATACGAGACATAGAGACAGGTAGAGACATGTTATAGAGATAGGTAGATGAACCTTTAAACATGGGGCTCCTGGAGGTACCACACAGACTCGTAGGTCCACAGAGGTACCCACGCAAGGGAGGCTCCCGTACATGAGACTAAACTATTTAACTTATTATAAGTTATTATACCTCTAAGCTGAAAGGAAGAAGGTTATCTTCGACGAAAAGTGATGTGTCTCATGCGGGCACTACTCCTAGTGCAAGTTTTGGGTGAGGAGTATTTTCCTGGCATGGACCGTCATCGCTGAATCCTTGTGAGAGGCAAGTGCCTCGCACGGGCCTCCGTCTCGGGAAGATGTCACCACTACTTAAAGCGGAAGAAGAATAGTAGGCAAAAATGGGCCTACTCTAATATTTCAATCAAAAATGCTTTAGAAAGAAAAGACCATACCTAGTGAGATTATGACTTTAGGGGTGCGTACTGTTTTATCTGAAGACGGGGCGGGGGATTCCCGATGGATTCCCTTGTTACCGTCTTATGTAATTCTTGGTTTGCTGTATTAGTAGTTGCCGCTTTATTTCTGTGAGCATTCTGCTTTTTCTCGATTCCTTTTAGTTGTTTTCAGAACAAGAATTATTTTAGGCCACAACTGGCTGATATCTACCTAGCTATTAGACACGGCTGTCACGGAGAACAGATGCCCCAAAACATCAATACCAGAGACAGCGCTCATACATGTTACGTAGCAGGATCTCCGAACTGGATAAGAATCCAGACCTCCCACCCCGCAACCACATAAAACATTACAAGACATGGGTTACATTTCACGAAAGCATTATTAGACCATTTCTCTTATCGTCATGGTGGGGGTAAGAGAGACGGATACCTACCATAAATGTGTTTCCCGCAAGGGTGTGGCAGATCTAAATATCATGCCCAGACATTTTAACGGAATTCGGTGGGAATACGTATCTCGTCCGTCTCCGGGTCCTATGGAACTAACCGTTTTACCTGTCATTAGGTTCATATACAAGTTGCCAGTTTTGCACTGCGGTGTGGGAGGATTGTCAGTAAATAAAATAATAATTAATACATGTGTTCACAGTGCTTTCCTACATTGGCTTAAAGTGTTAACTACTAAGTATCCACAGATACACGGGAATGTGTGTGATACCGCACCATGGCCATCACCGCTCAGAAACCCCAACAGTTTCCCAGAGTCGGATCAGCCCATGGTGCGGATAGGGACATCCAAACAATTAAGAAGCCACAAGCCTGTGTGGAGCACGAAGAGAGACAAAATCTTACTTATGAGTCTTACCGGAGTGCAGGGCTAGATTATCGCACTACCGGAAGAGAAGAGTATATTACACAGTATGTAATGAAGAAAGTGTCTCTAATCATTTTGAACCTATCCTATTGAGCTGAATAGAAAAGTTTTAGTCGGTAGCATGCCGGGCTAAACAGAGTTATAGCACGGACAGTGACCTCAGTGAAAACTTTTGGTGGCGGGAGAAAGTGTTGCGTATATAAGTGTTGCTGTATAGTGTCTCCTACGAGCACTGCAGTCCTATATTTTCCATGAATAAACAAAACATATGAACGGATGGCCACTATATATATAGTGGCCATCCGTTCATATGTTTTGTTTATTCATGGAAAGTATAGGACTGCAGTGCTCGTAGGAGACACTATACAGCAACATATAATCTAACCAGAACAAGCAATACGGTGTCAAATGATCAAGATATATATAACAGTGCAGGTCAACGAACCTACTATCGTGCGGTTAGCAACACATTGAGGAAAATGAGAATAATTACCAACAAATACAGAAATTATAACTAGCGGTCCTAAGACCGTTATGGTTCCTTTTAGTCATCGGGACCGTTCTTATGGATAGTATAATTAACAAAACCTATATAGAGAAATAATTAAACTGTGAAGTATAGTTACCTGAATACTTGGTAGTCATTCCTAAGTTAGGCTACCGTGTTACTGAAATTGATATGTCAATCCATAATCGACGTGAGATGAAGCGCTCTCTGGAAGCTGGAAAGTTCCCCCAGGTTGGTTCCCGCAAGCTGTTTTCTGAAAACAAGACTCCCGCAAGAACACTCATGGCAGAAGTGCATCACTCAATGCTGTAGGCCTAATATAATGTCTAATGAGCAGTCAGTAAAAGATACGATAGTACTATGTGGTGAAGAAAGTTCCCATACACCGATGGCATGGATGGAAGGTGTAAACAACCCACTCACACGTGGGGGTTGTCAGATGCAAATGAAGATACAAAAAAGTGTAACGGTGCGGGGTACGTCAGCCAGCTCTGAAGACACACCGGGAAGAGTTTACTTGCTGCGGTCGAAAGTAGAAAGAACTTACACGATTAATGCAGCGGAGATTGAAATACCACTTTTAGGCGTGGCCGGCAGATCCGGCGAGTCATCCATCAAAGAACATCCTGCCTCTACATCTGTAGACTCACATATTCAGATCGTAAAGGCCTCACCGCAAATTTGCATTCCGAATGTAGATGTTAATATTCGTGAGCAATTATCAGAAGTTCCAAATTACTCCCGTAAATGGGGAGTTACAAAATTGTTTTAGTGCGGTGGGTTGGAGAACTGCACGCTATGGGATAAAAACCCAACACATAGCGAAGGAAAACACGTATTGTCTGTCGCGTTTGTTAGTAGCTGGTACAGATCCAACCTGTTCGCCCCTGGCCGAGGATGCTCTCGATCACTGGATCGCTTCTCCTTTTATACTCCTCGTGACGTCACAGGCGCAGGCTCCATCCAATCATCATTCGAGCAACAGCCAATCAGCGGGTAGCGATGTCCCAGCTGGGTGCTGATGGGGGTGGGGATGGGGGCGCCGTTGGACTATTGACTGGAGACCATGGGATAAGGGGTTGATTGACTGGGTGGTTTGCACGCTTGAAGGCATAGGATAGGAACGATGGATTGGACTGGAAGGAGGCCGAGCTTGGTTGTTCATTATAACATAGGCCTCATAGGGGTTGCAATGTACTCGACAGTCATACCACATCTTCTGCCGTCGATGTACAGAGGGAAGGGTATCTCTTATGAGCTCATTCTGTCCTCTGGCGCATGAGATCTATGTACAGAGACGGTGAGTTTATTTCGCCCAGAATTCTAGGCATGGCTAGATCCAGTGGCAAGGCTAACTTGTGGCCTAGTATGAGTTTCGCAGTTGTGTAACCCGTGCTGGTGTGGACAGAAGTGTGGTATGCCAAGAGTACATATGTGGATGATAAGGTGTTGTACACGTTTTGACAATATGAAACAGTTTGCAGAGCTCGTCGATCAAACGGTTCTCAAAATTCGGACCTTGGTCGGAGTGTAGCTCATAAGGCATACCAAAATGGCAGAAGACATTGCTAGCCAACTCATCTGCTACAGTAGCAGCCGCTTACCAATGCCTCTACCAACTTCGTAAAGTAGTCCTGGAGTATGAGGATATATTTATTGCCCTCATCCATCATATTTAAGTGCCCGAGCCACTCGCTCCTACGGCGCACCTACTATATCGGTTTGTGGTGCACCAAGATTTGTTGGCCAAGAGTTTGACGTTGACTGGGCACGCATTTGGCTACCATGTAAATTAATCCAGTGGAAGCGGGTTTTGATTCGTTCAGTCAGGCGTTCAATGTCTAAATGTTATGCATTGTCATGTACTTGTTCAAGTATCGGAACTCGAAAGAAATCGGTGACAATGAAGCTGTTATTAATATAGAGAATGTCATTGTGCACATGGCATTCAGTACAGTATATCATTGATAATAATACTTGGCCGATGGTGTTAACAGACTAACGGATTCCCGTGAAGGGCATACACCCTCATAGATCCACACATATATATGTTGTGTGTACGTCAGTGGCTTGTTCGTGAGCGAGTTTAGCCACCGTCCCATTCTGAGACCGGAGTTCTGGAAATGTAGGGCATCGGCATTTCCATGTAATCTTCCAGCCCGATGCATGACTGTGAAATTGTAGGCCTGCAGGGATTTCTGCTACCTCGCTATCCGGCCTTCAAGGTTCTTTAGGCTCCTGAGCCAGCGTAGGGAGGCGTGGTCTGTACACAATGTAAACATTTGCCCATACAGAAAGTGTATATAGTACTTGGTAAGGTACACTGCGGCTAATAATTCATGCTTGGTGGTGGCATACCCTCTTTTCAGCATTATTAAGAGTACAGGAACCATAGCCTAATACCTGCTCGGTTCCATCTTCTGCGACCTGTGATAGAACTGGACCTATAGCAAATGAAGAGGCATCAGTGTCGAGAATGAAATCTAGATTAGGATTAGGATGAGTGAGAATTGGTGTGGAAACAAGTTGTGCTTTCAGAGACTTGAAAGCTACCTCACATCCGCATTTCCTTTCGAAGGGTTGTTCCTTTTCACCTTTTCAGTAATTTGGAATAATTGTGCCGCGATTTCGCTAAAGTAGCGGATTTATCTTCGAGAATAGTGACAGAAACCGAGGAGGCTCCGAGTATCAGTGACTAAAACGGAAGTTTTCCACTCAAGTTACTGCGTGAATCGTCTCAGTTTGGGTTGCCATGCCATCGGCGGATATGAGGTGGCCCAGGAATTCACCCTGTTGTCGAATGAAATGGCTTTTTTTGTTTTGAGTTTTAAATTGGCGTTTTTGAAAGCCTCTAATACCTCAGCTAGACTGGCCAAAGTTTGCTCAAACGTGGGGCCAAATACAACAACGTCTTTGAGATAACACAGACATATTTGCCACTGGATCTGGTGAGTACCTGTTCCATCAGGCACTCAAACGTATCAGGGGTGCTACACAGGCCATAGGCCATTTTATGGAATTGGAACAGGCCGTCTCTGCAGGTGAAAGCCGTTTTCTCACAGTTGGCGCCCTCCATGGCCACCTGCCAATAACCACTCGTGTGCTCCAAGTTACAGAGCCATGGAGATCTGGCTAACGAATCCAGAGCTTGATCTATTCTGGGTAATGGATATACGTCCTTGGTATTGAGGTCATTTAGGCGACGGTAGTCAATGCAAAATTGCAAGTACCCATCCTTTTTGCCTGTGAGGACTATTGGGCTGGCCAAGGGGAATGTAGAGGATTCGATAACACCTGTTCTTAACATGTCATTAATCTGCTGGTGTGCTTCTGCTTCTTTGTGTACAGGGAGACGGCGAATGGGTTGGCGGACTGGTCGATTGTGGCCGGTGTTGATGGAGTGGTGTACTAGGTGAGTTTCTCCCAGGTCTAAGTCACCTGATAAGAAACTGCCCCAGTATCTGTACAGCAATCGGCGTACATCACTCTTGTGTTCTTTACTGAGGCCCAGTGTAGTGCATAAGTAAAGGTCATGTAAGTGATCTGGTAAGTTATCGTGAGTTAGCACTGCTGGTATGTGTCTATTGGATTGTGTTTCCACTGAAATTAATTCCACAAAGTGGCCACAGCGTACACCCGGGGTGAGGGTGATGGCATCAGCTGTACCATTGCATACTCTGAAAGGTATCTAATCTTTATTGGTGGTCAAAACTAATATGCGTGGGAATTGTTATTCTGTCATGTATTCTGGTCCCGACTCTCACATAGACGTGTGTGTATTGTTGCGTAAATGTGATACAGTAGCCCAGATAAGCTCCTCTCGGTCTGGTTCAACTGTGGCTGTAGAAGCCAATATCATTGCACAACTGTTGTACATTGACGATTCCAGTCCTAAGTGTCAACGACGGCCATGGATGTCAAGTTCCTGTTGTCTACAGTGTATAACAGCTTCGCTGGCTCTGCGAAAATCAGTACCAAGGAAGGCATCATTTTAGATCGAGGAGACCACAACTTTTTGTATGAATTGCATCTAATCGATCTGTATGACAATGTTAACTATTTCAGCCACTGGAACATTGGCCCCAGTGGCTGTTTGTAAAAATATAGATGTAGGCCTAAGTGCGGGCCGTCTATGAGGTTGGATGCTCTCATATAGGCGATTGTTCAGTACTGTAATGGAAGCTCCAGTGTCTAAGGTAGCACTGGTAGATATACCGCCAAAGAAACAGGCACATACATATAGTTTTTGAGGTGCCCGAGGAAGAGTCTCCAATGTTGCATTTTGGTGCTCCTCCCTCTCAGCTGTTCCAGTGCCATCCTCTAACTGTTTCAACAGCACTGTTTCACTGTGAACACTGCTTTTCTTGCCATATCTGAGCTGGTGGCAGCGATCGTCTTGTGACCAATATCTTTATGCCAACTGCATTACTTTCCGGACATCTGCACAGGAGCTTCCAACCATTCTTCAACTACTGCAAATTATTCACTAGTGACTTTCTGTGTTTTCTTTGTGCCAATGTCTAAGAGGCAGCAACATCGACTGCATGATTCTCGTTGAACTGTTCTTGTGCTGATGACTAACAGGCGCCAACTACTATACTTTCCTTGACTTTTCGCGCTGATGACTAATAGGCACTCTTTTACTGTATGCTATTGTATTTCATTTGCGTTGATCATAAGTAAGTGCTGAAAGGTCAGCCCGACATTACTCTCTTTTACTGTATAAGTTGTAATGGCGACCACCATTTCTAGAAGGTTTTATCGAGAAGCTTTTTCTGTTATGTTCATTCGTTACCCTTTTATAGAAAATATGCACTCACTTAACTGATACTACAGACTTTCACCACTGCACCACTTAAACTTTTTAAATGACAACACTTTTTCAATGAGGACCATCTCTCGTGCCTGCACCAATGGACAGGAGACTCGGCACCATAACCCTAACCTTATATTAGCTCAAATATCTCAGTTAGGATATTGTAGAAAGCCAAGGCAGTTGCTCCAAGTGGCTCTTCATATTGTAAAGCTCGCTGTTTGGTGCCACATATTGTAACTTGTGGAACACCAACTAAAAGAGTCCATACAGGCCACGAGTCTATAAACACCATTTCATTACTGCAGAAACAGTCTCGCTTTGCACCAACCTCCGGCCAACCTGACCTTAGATTGACTTGGTAACTCCCCATTCGGTTAGGTTAGAGCTGACCCTTGGAATCGCAGATGTTCCTCGATGGCTAGAATAAAAAATGAGGACGACTCACACACCCTCCTCAGTACCTTCACCCGTGCCTCTCAGGATAGCCTTTAAGGCAAAGTAGGATTTCACTGCGAAATAATAATTATAGTAGTAACGTCCTAGCAGTGAACCTTTGGGCATTTACATAAGCCTAGCACAGTTAAACATTAGCTCCCAGGGAATACGTCGCATGCGGCTCGTTCTCGGTGCTTAGATGGCACAAAAGATGTTGATCGCAGACTAACTGTAAGGGGACTGGAAGGGCCAAGTGAGTCCTTTATGCCTTCAAGGACGGTCACCATAGTCTACAATTGGCTTCTTCGGCATCGTCGTAACTAGGTAAGGTGTTTATTCAACGCTTTTGTGCTGTCCTGTCTTTGTCTTGTTACTTGTGGTTGTGCTCACACTAGTTAGAAGTTGCTTACCGGCTTCGGACTAGTCGACCAGATACCACATATGCGCCGTTAGCTTGAGAGATCTGCTCAATAAGTCAGACCCGAAATGGGGCTTGAGGGAACTATGCAAGAAAGCAAACCGTTTTAAAGTTAAGTAGGCATAAGACATTTGA
This sequence comes from Chaetoderma sp. LZ-2023a, assembly GCA_034401795.1. NCBI lineage: Eukaryota > Metazoa > Mollusca > Caudofoveata > Chaetodermatida > Chaetodermatidae > Chaetoderma > Chaetoderma sp. LZ-2023a. Next base: position 136,527,319 of record CM067359.1, on the reverse strand, counting down.
GACCTAACCATTATATGTCTGGACCTTAAGACTAAAAGTTAGTCTCGCTCCTCAAGATGGACTGCCAAAATAACATGGCACCAACTAAACAAGCTATTCGAGATTCGACTGCTCAGATTTATGTTGAAATCTGTGCACTATCTCCACGTAAAGCAGCTTGCACCCCTAAGCATATAACAACACAAATATAATTCACTATGCTTGCTTTATTGTTAATAGGCGGCTGGTTGTTTCCTGTGATGGAGGCCTGCGTGAGGCACTTTCCTCTCGCAAAACCAATTTATTAGCTGGCCTGGGGCATATATAGCTTATATTAAATTCTAGGATGTGCAGGACCATCCTTTGCTCGGATACCTTGCCTATACATATTCATAGATAAGTTACGTATCTCAGGCGAGATATGCGCAAGAGGCGCACCCATGCCACTTCCTTGCTCATAAGGGCACGTACAGTAAACTTCATTGACAAAATAAAAAGCCAGCATTCGACTTGCTGAGCTCTTATCTACCTCATATAGGTAAAGATTAGACCTAAGTAAACTAGTATACATCATCATACTGGCAACACGAATAGCTTGGACGACACAGTGTTGTTCGGCGCTGGTGGGGATGCTCACCCGGCCCAGCTGGAACGTGATCATTCCACTGGCCCTAGAGGTCGGTCTTTGTACTCATCAGTGGTTGAATGTCTACCCTCCGCATCCCTGTGGCCCGCTAACCAGGAGGAGGTAGAAACGAAACAAAGCGCTACCAGAGCTACAGTACAGAATGGCCTGGCCTGAGTTGCTCCAAACTCACCCTCGCAAGTACTGTCCTATAAACAAGTGGGCCATGGAGTTTTCGGGCAGTGATGGACAAAATGTGGGGTTACATACACCTCCCATGTATCGTAGGAAACTTAGTAGTTAGACATCTTTGCCAATAAAGGAAAGCACTGCGAAAACATTTATTATTATTATTTATGGTATGATATATTATTCCCAGCCCGCAGTGCACATTGGGCATATTGGAACATAAACCTAACGGCAGGTCAATAGTTAAGGATTGTTGACGGATGAGATGCGCGTCTCCACCCAACTCATTGTAGAGTCGATGCATGATCTTAGAATCTGCCACGCCCTCTCGGGAAGGACACTCGGGGTGGATCTTCGTCTCTCCACCCCCACCGTAATGATACGTCAGTTGTCAAAATTTGCTTGTGTAAACTGTGGCCATCGTCCAGTGATGTTTTATGTGGTTATGAAACAGGGAATCTAGAATCTCACCCATTTCAGATGTGTTGTGAAGTAACATGTACCCTACTATCCATGGAGGTATGTGCTTTCTAAAAGCGACAAGCGGGGCGTCTGCGCCTGTGGTACAATTATATGTCTAATGATAGGTAGGGATTTCTGCCTGTGCGCCACAAGGTACCATCTCGGTACACTAAAAGCGTCATCTGATCTTGGTCGTAAACCACGTGCTCTGTTAAAACATCATCTATGCGTGCACATGCGCACTATGCGCTTTAATGGACTTAGTCGTTTTTACAATGCAATCTCTCTCATAGGCTCATATACGCTTATGGCTCTAACCAGGGTGGGGGGGGCCGTGTTCAGGGAACGAGTACAGGACGGGCGGCGCGTACCCAGCTTGGCTGGTATGGCCAGTACCCGCCTGGTCGAGCCGAATTACATCACCCCCTCCTAGTTTTACAACCGTGGCAAACGATCGTGCATTGCGGATCGATGCACGGACGTATGCTAGGTGGGAATTATAGACTAAGCTGGGTACACGCCGCCCAGCCTGGATTCGTTCCCTGAACACACACCCCTGGGTAGAGTTATAAGCGTATATGAGCCTATGAGAGAGATCGCGTTATAACAACGACAAAGTTCGTTAAAGCGCATAGTGCGCATGCGCACGCTTAATACTATTTTTGACAGAGCGCGTAAATTACGACCAAGATAGGATGACGCTTTTAGTGTACCGAGACGGTACAATGTAATCCTTTTTAATAACTTGTTCACGCTGAATGTGGCATTAATCAAGACCACAATTCGACGGGCTTTCCAAATATGTAAACCATTTCAAAATCGGTTAAGAAATGGCTGAGTTATCCACGGAAACCCCCTTTTGATGCTATCACCTTTTCAATGATTCATATTAACATTAGATCGCAATAATGCTGTAAGTGCCAAGAATCAAACAGGTATCTTTGTTGTAGATATTTCAGACCATTTACCTATTTTCTATATAGAAAAAGAAAACAAAAAAGGAAAATCATTTGTAAAAGAAACAGTAACTTGTAGAGACTTCAAAAAGGAAAATATAGAAATGTTCAAAAACAATATGGCTAACATAAACTGGAACCAGGTAATTGAATCACAGTCATGTGAAGATGCCTACAACACCTTCCACACTATATGCTCTAACATCTATGAATCTGCCTTTCCACTTAAAAATATTAAGAAATTTAAACAAAATCCTACTAAACCCTGGATTACAAGAGGAGTGATAGCTGCCTGTCACAAGAAAAACAAGTTATATCTGAATTTTATTAAATATCCGACAAAGTATAATGACTCACAGTTCAAGAAATATAGAAACAGGCTAAATCAGATAATTAGGACAGCAAAAATACATTATTTTCATAATAAATTTGATGAACAAAAAGATAATATAAAGGAAACATGGAAACTGATTAAATCATTACTAAATAAGAAAAAAACCAATACTGAAGCATCACGGTTTATTTTTAATAGTAGAGTCATTAACGACAAAAAGGAAATAGCAGACAAATTTAATGAGTATTTTACTAACATTGGTCCTAATTTATCACAAAAAATTCAACCCAGCTCGAACATACATATAACGGACTTTCTAACAAGTAATTATCAACACTCTATTTTCCTAAATCCAACAGATACTCACGAAATCTACAGAATACTAATGCAAATTAACACAGCTAAAAGTGCTGGAATCGATAATTTCAAATGGAAAATTTTTAAACACTGTGTAACAGAAATACTAACACCATTGGACCACATCTGTAATCTCTCACTTACACAGGGAGTATTTCCATCAAGATTAAAGGTTGCACGTGTGACACCCATATACAAAGCTAAAGATGTATCTGACTTTACTAATTATCGGCCACTCTCGGTACTTCCACTTTTCTCAAAACTCTTAGAAAAGCTGTATTTTAGTAGAATTACTAAATATCTAAACAAAAACTCAATCATATCCTTCTCAATATGATTTCAGAGAAAAACACTCTACTATGCTTGCCATTGTGGATATGATAGAAAAATTATCAACCTCCCTTGAGAATAATGAACATACGCTAGGTGCATTCTTGGATCTTTCCAAAGCCTTCGATACAATTGATCATACAATTTTACTGCAAAAGCTTGCATACTATGGAATAAGAGGTACTGCATTGAACTGGATACAGAGTTACCTGTCAAACAGGGAACAGTGTGTACAATTCAATGGGGCTATCTCTGAATACAAAAATATAGTTTGTGGTGTTTCCCAAGGTTCAGTTCTTGGGCCCCTGCTGTTTCTCCTATATATGAATGACATACCCAAAGTCTGCAAACATCTCTCACTAATACTTTTTGCAGACGACACAAATGCTTTCTGCAGCCACAAGGATATAGAAATTCTATACAAAAATGTCAATAATGAAATGGCAAAATTAATAGACTGGTTTAAAGTAAACAAATTGTCCTTAAATGTATCAAAAACTAATTATATACTATTCACAAAATCTAAGAAACTAAAAGAAATAGCTCTCCCAAACCTCTATATCGACAACCAGATAATTCAAGAAGCACAATATGCTAAGTTTTTAGGAGTATATCTGGACAGAAATTTAACATGGGAGAAGCATATTGAAATTATTACTACCAGGGTAGCAAAAAGCATTGGCATCATTCGCAGACTGAACCCCTATCTAACACCTAATATTATTAAAACCCTGTACTGCACAATGCTACTTCCTCACATCACCTACTGCAATGCTATCTGGACTAATACATCTCAAGCTAGACTAAAAAAACTAAAATCTCTGCAAAAGCAATCTATTAAACTATTTTCACAAACGGCAGGTGGCCAGGACATCTTTAAATCAGAAAAGGTCTTAAAACTTGAGGACACAGGAAGGCTCCAACTATACACAATCTTAAGGGACTTCCACAATGGCAACTTACCCTCATCCTTATCTAACATTTTTATGCTCAATACACAATTGCATCCTCACAACACAAGAACAAGAGATAACCTCCATTCAACACACCACCAAACAAAAGCAGCACAACAAAAACCCTCATACAAAGCAATTCAGTTATGGAATAATACAGACACAAGCACACGCACAGACATCATAAAGCTACAGTACTTTAAGCAGAATATCAAAAAGAAGATTATAGAAACCTACTAGACTCTGGAAAACACTCACCATCATGGCATGCTATTCTCATACTTGCACCCAGTCACCAGAACAAATAATAATAGTAATAATATTAATAATAATAATAATAATAATAATAATAATAATAATAATAATAATAATAATAATAATAATAAGAATAAGAATATCTGTCATAATGGTAACTACCAAACAACTAACTCTACCATCACAGCCTAAAAAATACTTTGTCATTGATAATAAGAATATGTAATATAGAATTATTAACTTAAGCAAGATAAGCACACATCCCTCTGTCATGTCTTTCCCTGTAAAAATGTAAATTGTCATACGTCTATTAACTGTTGGACTGCTGGAAGCGGACAATAACTCCAATTGGCAATGACTCTGGATTGGCTGAGTATTTTAGAAAGATTTTGACTGAAAGTTGCTTGTGGCTTAGCCACCGACAACGTTCGGTCAAATTGTTTTAGAGGTACTCAGCATACCCTGAGTTAGGCTCCATGGAAAATGTAGACTGCAGAGGCTTGGCAGCGAGACAGTTAACTATATGTATATATAGGACTATAACATGTTAACTGTATGTATTCAGTATTCTCATGTCCTATATTGTTGTTGTTATATGTTATATGTTATATGTAGGGGTCCACCGCCACATAGGCTCTGCCTTTGGTGGACTACCTGTTGTGAAACTGTAAATGTATATTCTATATCAAAATAAATAATCGTGCAGGTTTATTTAAACTTTCTGACCGCAGCAAAGTAAACTTTGCCCGGTACGTCTTCAGAGCTAGCTGATGTACCCCGCACCGTTAAGCTTAGTTATGTATCTCCATCCGCATTTAACAACCCCCGCTTATGAACGGGTTGTTGGCAACTTCCATCCATACCATCGGTGTATGGGAACTTTCGTCAAAGCAGTAATGTTATTGTATCTCTTGCTGATTTCTCTTTAGACATTCTATATTGTGATTACAGTGGTGAGTTCGATCCGCTCCTGTCAGGCTGCTTGCGGGAATCCGGTTAGCAAAAACCAGCCTGCGGGAACTTTCCAGCTTCCAGGGAATGCATCAACTCATGTCAAACTAAGAGTGACGTATCAATTACAGTAAGACGATAGCCCAGGCTTAAGAATAGCTACCGATTATCCCGTTAATTACATCTTTGATAATTATATCGTACCTGTATAAACCGTCCCGATGACTAAAAGGCACCGCAACGGTCTTAGGACCGCTAGTTATAATGTCTGTATCTGTTTATAGTTATTCTTATTTTCTGTAAGGTGTTCTTGCTAACCACACCGTAGTAGGTTCCTCAACCTGTACTATATATATTATTCTGATCATTTCACATTGTATTGATTGTTCTGGTTAGTTTTTATATGGCAAGTGGCCATCAGTTTATATGTTTTGTTTATTTGTAGAAAACTATAGGACTGCAGTGCACGTAGGAAACACTATACAGCAACATTTATATATGCAGCACTTTCTCCCGCCACCAACAATTTTTCACTGAGGTCATTGTCCGTGCTATAACTCTGTTTAGCACGACATGCTACCGACTAAAAACCTTTTCCATTCAGCTCGATAGGATAGGTTTAATATGATTAGAGACAAACTCTTCATTAGGAGACCCGTGGTGTACGCCTCTTTTCCGGTAGTTGCGATAATTTAGCCCCGCACTTCGGAAAGGTTGTGTAAGATTGGCCAACATACCTAAAGGGACTCATATTTCTAGGTTATTGTCTCTCTTCATGTTCCACTAAGCCTTATGGCTTCGTAATTGTTTGGATGTCCCTATCCACACCCTGGAGTGATCCGATCCTGAGAAACTCTTGGGGTTTCCGAGCGGTGATGGCCAGGGTGTGGTGTCACACACATTCCCCGCATATCCTCGGATACTCAGCAGTTAGTTACTTTTGCCAATGTAGGAAAGCACTGCGAAAACATATCTTAATTATTATTTTCTTTAATCTGCTGAACAATCCTCCCGCACTGCAGTGCATAACTGGCCAACTTATGTTTAAACCTAATGCCAGGTTAAAAAGATAGTTCCGTAGAACCTGGTAACGGGTGAGATACGTATCCCCACCGAATTCCAAAGGAATGTCTGGGCATGATATTCAGATCTGCCACACCCTCACGGGAAGGACATTTATGGTGGGTATTCGTCTCTCTTACCCCCACCATAACGATAGGTCAGTTGCTTTAAAAAAGGCTTTTGTGAAAAGTGACCAATGTCCTGTGACGTTTTATGTGGTTACGGAGCGTGATGTCCAGATTCTTATCCAGTTCGGAGATCTTGCGAAGTATCATGTATGCATGCTGTCTTCAGTATTGATGTCTTAGGGCATCCATTCTCAATGACAGCTGTATCTCAAAGCTAGATAGACGCCAGCCATTTGTGGCCTAAAATAATTCTTGTCTCTAAAAACTAAATATGAGGTTAGGCATAGAGGAAGGCCCGCATAAATAAAAGCAGCAACTACTAATTCAGCATACTGAGAATTACATAAGACGGTGACGTGGGAATCCTTTGGGAGTCACTCATCCCATCTTCACGTAAAACAGCACGCAACCTTATATTCATAATCTCACTAGGTATGGACTTTTCTTTACAACATTTTGGTTAAATATTGGAGTGGGTCCCTTTCAACCACTACTCTTCTCCCGCTTTAAGAAGTGGTGACATTTTCCTGTGAAGGAGGCCCACGTGAGGCACTTGCCTCTCGCAAGGATTCAGTGACGACGGTCCATGCGAGGATACTACTCCTCACCGAAACTAGCACTAGGAGTAGTGCCCGCATGAGGCACATGATTTTCCGACACTACAAAGATAATTTTCTTTCCTTTCAGCTTAGAGGTATAATAGCTTATATTAAGTCAATTCGTTAAATCTCATGTATGGGAGCCTCCCTTGCGGGGATACCTCTGTGGCTCTACGAGTCTGTGTGGTAGCTCCGGGAGCCCCATGTTTAAAAGTTCACCAGGCTGTCTCTATGTCTTGTATTTTCGTATGCTCATTATTTTTATCTAGCATACTTGACGGTCTGTTTAGGTAAAACTAGTGTATAGACTTATCTTAACTAGGTCACCAATCAAATCTATGCTATGGACAGGCATACTGGTGACACAAACTCTTGGGATGAGACTTGTGTTTAATGTTCGCAACGATGGTCGCACGACCCCACCGGAACGATTGAGTTCCACCGGCCTTTGGAGCCGGTTTTTGTTACCCGTAGGGCAGTATCGTAAGGATCCGTCACCCCGAGACCGGAAGGTAACCAGCGTCATCATTTGTTGTGCACTTGTGGCATGACGAGTCGACACCAGACACTGGAACGCCCGACACTACCCCGCGAGCTACAAGTGGCGGCCGATGTGGGGCTTCTATAGCTTCTTGGTTCTATAGCATCTCCATTTAGCGATGCCTCCCTCGATAAAGAGGCAGCGTCATATGATAGATTACAGGTTCACATGCTCACTGACTATGCCAGAAATTCACCAGCGGGATCAACAACACCGCAATATAACCTGTTTTCGCCTGTCAGTGGTGGCACCTTTCAGGATGCCTCACAGGCGAGAACAGAGTTTAGAACCATATGGGATGTCCGCAACAGGCCAACTCCATCAGGGCCGAATCGTGGACAACCTCCCACGCCGCCCCCTTCAAACACAACACTATGCTCGAGGGGAACACCGCGGCATCATTGGGAGGAATCGGCACCACCTTTTCAACGGTACATCAGTCATGCTACACAACACAACCGCCAGCCAACTGCACGACCGCCATATGAGGAATATCTGTCTTCACCTCGTGAAAAACGTTGGTGTAATCTTCATAATAATCCACCACTGGATTGGAGTACGCACGTTCTCGCTCCTTGGCATCAGCATCGATGGGAAACTTCAACATTACCACCACCACCACCACTTGCACAACGACCAGCCTCAGAATACTCGTCAGTCTCACAGATACCACCACCACCCGGATTTCAACCCCTTCATTCTTCCCGTGGTCTTGGCCGACTCATTCTCCCTCCAGAATTTAGTGGGGAGAATGACTGGACCAATTATAAAATACAGTTCGAGATAATAAGTCGAACTAACCACTGGAACGATCAGCAAATTGGTGAATATCTCGCCACAAAGCTTTCCAGAAAAGCCCTTCAAGTTCTTGCGGATCTCGGGAATGATTACACACCCACCTACACCCAATTGGAACGAGCACTAACTAAGCGATTTGGCGATACAGCTCTCGGAGAAACTAGTCGTCTACAACTCAAAAATCTCCAATGACAGGAGAAACTCTTCCTGAATTAGCTAGTCGAATCAGAAGGCTAGTCACCCGCGCATATCCTAGCACCAACATAGAAAGCGTAATACATCTGCATCTTGACACATTCATCGATGCATTAAGCGGTAAACCTGCCCTGAAAGAAAAACTTTTTCTTGGCGACTACGGGAGTGTAGCCCCATTAACAGCAACCGTGGTCTGAATAGAAAACTTTCTGGAGCGGGAAAAGAGCAGCCAACGCCAACTTCACCCTATCAAGGAGGTAGAGGGTGCAGCTATCGCCACATCCACCATTGCTCCACCCCCCCCCCCCCCCCCCGATCATCAACACCTACCGCACCAGCACCACAGCAAACGAATTTACAAAATTTTAATCAGCATCAAGTACATGGAGGAAGGGGGCGTGCCCATAGAGGAAGCTACAATGGAGCCCCCGGCCATGGGAACCAGTGCAACAATAACACTACCGGCAACATGAAGGAACGGATAGACGAGTTCAATAAACAGATCTCCACATTAACAAATTTAGTGACCACACTCAGCACGAACCTCGCCACCACGCACTTTAGAACAACGAACACCACCAACAACGTAACCACCACCAAACACCTGTTTCGGATGTGGTCAGCCAGGCTATTGGAGCGAACGGTGTCCTAACCGATCCCCATTCACAACGCCCGCCCCTGACTGCAGCACACCACAACCGGAGAAGCTGTTAAACTCTTAAGGGCACCGAAGTAGAGTCACTTCGGTGCCCATATTCGCTTCCCGGCTCAACTGCGGCCCTCGTACAACAACGTTCGGTGGCCAACTATTACCAACCAAATTCAGCTTTTACACATACACCAAAACGCATGGCTTCACATATGTCGATGCCTACGATGCTTCCCACATCCGCAGGATCGCCATCCACCTCTATCTCCGGACATAACAATAATTCTTTCCTTTGTAAAATGGCAGTGGTAGGTTGTAGCACCTCAGCTGAAACAATGTTTTTGCAAGCACTACGTCCCGCCACCAAGACACTGAATTCTCTGTGTCCTTTGGTGGTATGCAAAACACCGCCCCACACAAAATCATCTCCCGCATCCACAGAGAGCATCGACTCAGGAGAAATGGTTCACTCTGCCCCATGGATTCGAAAACGCTGATGTAGATGGGGAGAAACACGTCCCTGGTGGCGTCCCTGTTTCTTCTGTGCTTCGCCAAAGCATCCATTGCAAGAAATGGCTCACGTAGGTGGAGCTTATCCATCATCTTGTACGCACTGCTGTCTACACTAATACTGCATACCCAGAAACAGCAACATCTCCATCATCAATGCTACCCCCAGCTCCGCCTTTGCCGCAGCCCTCACAGCAGCGACGACGACGGACTGGCCCTTTCCTCACTCAGCCATCCACCACATTAAAAGAAGCCATTCGGAAACAGACTGATTATACACAAAATGATTCCACTCCGACACCATTGTCACAGACGGCGTCATTGGAAACTCTTCTACAGATACACCGCAAAGTGATATACAAATGTGCCTGTCTGTTTAGCGGAGTTTCCACCAGTGCCACCGTTGATCCTGGCGCTTCAATTACGGTATTCAACAGGCGCTTATATGAGAGCATCACACCTCACAAAAAAACACCTTAAACCTACAAACATTTACCTACAGACGGCTACGGGAGCTGATGTGCCCATAGCCGGTGTAGTCAATTTAGTCATCCAAATAGAGGAGATGCAATTCATACAGCGAGTTGTCATCGCCTCTATTCATAACGATGCCCTCCTTGGCTCTGATTTCCTCAGTGCCAGCGAAGGCATCATAAATTGCAAACAACAGGAACTCGACATACTTGGCAGACGAATACCTCTTGGACTGTCATCATCATTATATAACACGTGTGCAGTTATATTATCAAGTACCGCCACAGTTGACCCAGAACAAGAACAAATCTTATGGGCCACTGCACAACAGTTAGGAAGCAACACACACATCGCCATGCTGGCACCCGACCCTGATTATATGATCGCCTCTCAATGTGCAAGTCCCCGCATGATAGTGGACACTACTAATAAGGAATCTATGCCTTTTAGAGTGTTCAATGGTGCCGCAGACCCCCATCAGTCTTGAACCAGGAGTACGCTGTGGCCATTTAGTGGACATAATCTCATTGGTATCACCCACACTTACCGACACACCACGGCATATGACTGATGAATTACCCGAACATTTACATAATTTATATCTACGTGCCATAGTTGGCTTACAGCATTCACAGAAACACGAAATTCGGAAGCTACTGTACAAATATCGTGATAGTTTTTCCTCCGGCGACATGGATCTCTGAGAAACTCATCTCACAATAATCACCCCGTACATCAACCGGTACGACATCTTCCCATTCATAAAGAAAAGTGAAAGCACATCAACAAGTGAATGACATGTTGCGGACCGGTATTATTGAACCCTCAGGATCTCCATGGGCTAGCCCAATAGTACTAGCAGGCAAAAAGGATGGAACCTTGCAGTTTTGCATTGACTACCGCCGCCTTAATGATTTTAGCGTCAAGGACGCTTATCCGTTACCCCGGATAGATCAGGCCTTGGATTCTAGCGCTTACTGGCAAGTGGCCATGGATGAGGCTGACATGGAAAAGACCGCATTCGTTTGTAGGGATGGTCTTCTCCAATTCCGCAAGATGCCGTATGGCTTGTGCAATGCTCCCGGAAGTTTTAAACATCTCATTGAGCAGGTATTAAGCACCCTGCAATGGGAAATCTGTCTCTGTTAAATTGATGACGTGATAGTCTTCAGACCAACGTTTGAGCAAACCTTAATAAATTTGGATGCCGTGCTATCAAGATTCCACACGGCCAATTTGAAACTAAAACCCAAGAAATGTCATCTCTTTAGACAGAGCGTTGAGTTCCTGGGACACGTCATATCCGGTGATAGAGTGGCTACTCACCCATCAAAAACTAAGGCAGTAGCGGAGTGGACCACGCCCTCTTCAGTCACAGAGATGCGGAGTTTTCTTGACGTATGCCAGTACTATCGCCATTATATCTAACATGTCAGCGAGATTGCTTCATCCCTCTACCAGATCACGGGAAAACATCGACCATTCGAGTGGAGGAGTGAGTGTGAAGGCTCCTTCAGGGCGCTGAAGGACCTCTTGACGACTGCCCCAATTCTTGCTCATCCTAATCCAAACCTCGATTTCTTCTTAGACACTAACGTGTCAGCTTACGCTATCAGCGCGGTTCTATCTAGGGTCACAGAAGATGGAATGGAGCAGGTATTGGGTTATGGTTCACGTACTCTGAAGAAAGCGGAGAGAAAATACGCAACCACCAAGCGAGAACTTTTAGTGGCGGTATATTTCGTCAAGTACTATAAACACGTTCTGTACGGGCACCCTTTTACACTCCGTACAGACCATGCCTCACTACGCTGGCCCAGGAACCTAAAAAATCCGGAGGGCCAGGTAGCGAGATGGCAGGAATCCCTACAGGGCTATAACTTCAACATTGTTCACCGTCTCAGCAAATTGCATGGGAATGCCGACGCCCTCAGTAGAGTTGGTGCGGAGACTGAACATGATAAGGCCGCCACCATGACACAGTCAACACAGCCATCTCCGGAGTTCCCCGAATTGAGGTGCGCAGAGTGGAATCCGGAGAAAATCGCACACCACCAAACAACAGACATGCAGACACGAAATATATACACGTGGATCCAGGAGGGGGTACGTCCTCCCAAGGAATCGGTAACACCACTATCCACCATGGCAAAATATTATTACCAACGGTTCAAAGAATGTCATTTGATAAATAACGTTCTATACAAAAATAACCGTCTGGTAGTCCCAGAATGTTATCGTGACCTTATTTTAAAACAACTACATGATAACACCAGGCATCTGGCCATGGAAAGGACTGTTTCCCATATCAAATCGAGATTCCACTGGATCGGGATTCGCCATAGTGTCAAGGCATGGGTTGGCAAATGCATCCCATGCCAAAGACGCCCTGTTGGCCAGCACCATATCACACCATCACAAATTAAGATTGTTGGTGTACCATGGGAGCGATTGGCTATCGACGTTGCACTCCGATCAAGGAAGTAATTTTGAGAGCCGGCTCATACCAGAGCTCTGCAAATTGTTTCCTATCGTCAAAACAAGGACGACTCCATACCACCCCCGGAGTGATGGGGTGGTAGAGAGATTCAACAGAACTCTCGCGGAGATGCTTACAAACGAAACACGCCTTGACACTATCGCGAATTCCGATCCAGTGGAATCTCGATTTGATATGGGTAACTGGCCTTTCCACCGGCAGATGCCCAGCGTTATCATGTAGTTGTATTAAGTTAAGGTCACGATATCTTTCAGGGACTACCAGACGGTTATTAATGTAGAGAACGTTATTTATTGGGTGACATTCCTCGAACCATTGGTAATAATACTTAGCCGTGGTGGATAGTGGTGTTACTGATTCCATGGGAGGACATACCCCCTCCTGGATCCACGTGTATATATTTCATGCCTGCATGTCTGTTGTTTGGTCATGTGTGATTTTCTCCGGATTCCACTCTGCACACCTCAATTCGGGGAAATCCGGAGATGGCTGTGTTGACTCTGTTATGGTGGCGGCCTCTTCGTGTTCAGCCTCCACGCCAACTCTATTGAGGGCGTCGGCATTCCCATGCGATTTGACAGGATTGTGAACAACATTGAAATTATAGGCTTGCAGGGATTCCTGCCATCTCGTTACCTGGCCTTCCAGATTTTTTTTTGGTTCCTGAGCCAGCGTAGTGAGGCATGGTCTGTACGGAGTGTAAAGGGGCGCCCGTTCAAAAAGTGTTTATAGTACTTGATGAAATGCACAACCGCTAGTAGTTCTCGCTTGGTGGTTGCATATTTTCTCTCCGTTTTATTCAGAGTACGCGAACCATAATCCAATACCTGCTCTGTTCCGTCTTCTGTGACCTGAGATAGAACCGCGCCAATAGCGTAAGCTGATGCATCAGTGTCTAAGATGAAATCGAGGTTTGGATTAGGATGAGCAAGAATCGGGTCAGTCGTCAAGAGTTCCTTCAGCGCCCTGAAGCTGCCTTCACACTCATTCATTCACTCGAATGGTCGATCTTTTTCGGTTATCTTGTAGAGGGGTGAAGCAATCTCGCTGAAATGTCAGATATAACGGCGATAGTACTGGCATAAGCCAAGAAAACTCCGCGTCTCTGTGACTGAAGAGGGCGTGGGCCATTCCACTACTGCCTTAGTTTTTGATGGCTGAGTAGCCACTCCATCACCGGATATGACGTGTCCCAGGAACTCAACGCTCTGTATAAAGAGATGGCATTTCTTGGGTTTGAGTTTCAAATTGGCCGTGTGGAATCATAAAAGCACGGTGTCCAAATTGATATGGGTTTGCTCAAACGTGGGCCCGAAGACTATTACATCATCGATGTAACGAGACAGATTTCCCATTGCAGGTTGGTTAATATCTGCTTAATGAGGTGTTCGAATGTTCTGGGAACGTTGCACATGTAGGGCATCTTGCGGAACTGGAAAAGACCATCCCTACAAACGAATGCGGTCTTTTCCATGTCAGCTTCATCCATGGCCACTTGCCAGTAACCGCTAGCTAAGTCAATGGTACAAAACCACTTGGCTCCGGACAAAGAATCCAAGGCCTGATCTATCAGAGCTAATGGATAAGTGTCCTTGATACTAAGATCATTAAGCCGGCGGTAGTCAATACAAAACCACAAGGTTCCGTCCTTTTTGCCTGCTAGTACTATTGGGCTAGCCCATGGAGATGCTGAGGGTTCGATAATTATGTGTCTGCAACATATCGTTAACTTGTTGATGCGCTTCCTCTTTTTTATGAATGGGAAGGCGTCGTACCGGTTGACATACAGGGTGATTATTGCCTGTGTCGATGGAGTGTCGCACAAGATGAGTTTTACTGAGATCCATGTCTCCGGAGGAAAAACTAACGCGATATTTGTACAGTAGTTTCCGAATTTCGTATTTCTGTGATTGCGGTAATCCAACTGTGGCATGTAGATAGAAATCATGTAAATGTTCGGGTAAATCATCAGTCATATGCTGTTGTTCCGGTAAGTGTAGGTGATTCCAATGAGATAATGTCAACTAAATGACCACAGCGTAGTCCTGGTTCAAGAGTTATGGGGTCTGCGGTACCATTGAAAACTCTAGAAGGTATGTGTTCATTATTAGTAGTGTCCACGATCATGCGGGGACCTGCGCATTGTGAGGCATGTAATCAGGGTCGGGTTCCAGCATGGCGATGTGTGTGTTGTTTCCTAACTGTGGTGCGGTGGCTCACAAGACTTGCTCTGGTATGGCTCAACTGTGGCAGCACTTGATAATATCACCGCACACGTGTCGTATAATGACGATGCCGGTCCAAGAGGTATTCGTTGGGCGTGTATGTCATGTCCCTGTTGTTTGCAATGTATGATGGCTTCGCTGGCACTGAGGAAATCAGAGCCAAGGAGGGCATTGTTATGAATTGAGGTGATGACAATTCGATGTATGAATTGCATCTCCTCTATTTGGCTGACTAGATTAACTACACCGGCTACAGGCGCATCAGCTCCGGTAGCCATCTGTAGGTAAATGTTTGTAGGTTTAAGGGGAGGCTGTTTATGAGGTGGAATGCTCTCATATAAGCGCATGTTGAATATTGTGATTGAAGCGCCAGTGTCACCGGTGGCACTGGTGGAAACACCACTAAACAGACAGGCACACCTGTATATCACTTTGCGGTGTACCTGTGGAAGAGTTTCAAATGACACCGCCCGTGACAATGGTGTCGGAGTGGCGATCATTCTGTATATAATCGGTCTGTTTCTGAATGGCTTCTTTTAATGTGGTGGATGGCTGAGTGAGGAAGGGGCCAGTCCACCATCGTCGCTGCTGTGAGGGATGTGGCGAAGACGGAGCTGGGGGTAGCAATGATGATGGAGATGTTGCCGTTTCTGGGTATGCAGTATTAGTGTAGACAGCGGTGCGTACGGGATGATGGATAAGCTCTACCTGCGCAAACCATTTCTTACAATGCTTCATTTGATGCTTTGGCGAAGCACAAAAGAAACAGTGAGGCAGCCAGGGACGTGTGTCTCCCCGTCTACGTCAGCGTTTGTGAATCCATGAGGTGGAGTGAACCGGCCCTCCCGAGTCGCTGCTCTCTGTGGATGTGGGAGATGGTGTTATGTGGGACGGTGTTTTGCATACCACCAAGGGACACCGAGAATTCAGTGTCTTGGTGGCTGGATGTGGTGCTTGTAAAAACGTTATTTCAGCGAAGGTGCTACAACCTACCTCTGCCGTTTTGCAAAGGAAATAAGGCTTGTTATGTGCGGAGATAGAGGGGGATGGCGATGCTGCGGATGTGGGAGCATCGTAGGCATCGACATATGTGAAGCCGTGCCTTTTGGTGTATGTGTAAAAGCTGAATTTGGTTGGTAATATTTGGCCACTGAACGTTGTTGTACAGGGGCCGCAGTTGAGCCGAGATGCAGATATGGGCACTGAGGTGACTCTACTATCGGTGCACTTATGAGTTTAATGGCTTCTCTGGTTGCGGCGTGCTGCGGTCAGGGGCAGGCGTTATGGATGGAGATCAGTTAGGACACCGTTCCCTCCAATGGCCTGGCTGACCGCATCCGAAACAGGTGTTTGTGGCGGTGCGGTGTTGTTGGGGTTCGCTGTTCTATAGTGAGTGGGGGCGAAGTTCGTGCTGAGTGTGGTTACCAAATTTGTAAATGCTGAGATCTGTTTAATGATCTCGTCCATATGTTCCTTCATATTGCTATTATTGTTATTGTTGCGCTGGTTCCCATGCCAGGGGGCTCCGTTGTAGGCTCCTCTGCGGCTACACACCCTTCCCCCAGGCGCTTGGTTCTGATTGGAATTCTGTGAATTTGTTTGGTGTGGTGCTGGTGCAGTAGGTGTTGATGATCTGGGGGGAGCGTTGGTGGATGTGGCGATAGCTGCACCCTCTACCTCATTGATAGGGTGAAGTTGGCGTCAGTTGTTCCTCTCCCACTCCAGAAAGTTTTCTATGCGGACCGCAGTGACCATTAATTGGGCAAACTCCCATGGTCAGCAAGAAATAGTTTTTCTTTCAGGACGGGTTCACCGCTTAACGCATCAATGAACATGTCAAGATGGAGATGCCTTATGCCTTCTAAATTGATGTTAGGATATGCGCGGGTGACTAGTCTCCTGATTCGACTAGCTAGCTCAGGTAGAGATTCTCCTGCACGTCGTCAGAGATCTTTAAGTTGTAAGTGACTTGTTTCTCCGAGAGCCGTGTTGCCAAATCATTCGGTTAGTGCTTATTCCAATTGGGTGTAAGTGGGTGTATAGTCAGTCTCGAGATCCGCAAGAACTTGAAGGGCTTTTCCAGAAAGCTTTGCGGTGAGATATTCACCCATCTGCTGATCGTTGCAGTGGTTAGTTCGACTTATTATCTCGAACTGTATTTTATAATTGGTCCAGTCTCTGGCCTGGCTAAATTCGGGAGGGAGAATGACTCGGCCAAGACCACGGGAAGAATGAAGTGGTTGAAAGCCCGGCTGTGGTGGTATCCGGGAGACTGACGAATATTCTGATGCTGGTCGTTGTGCAGGTGGTGGTTGCGGTGGTGTTGGTTTTTCCCGTCGATGCCGATGCCGAGGAGCGAGAACGCGCGTACCCTAATCTAGTGAAGTGCGCCGCGTTGTAGAGCTATAAACCAGCATGGGTCTATGGACGGGAGGCGGAATATTATGAAGATTGCGCGGATGTTCTTCTCGAGGTGAGGACTGATATTCCTCATATGGCAGTGGTGCAGTCGGCTGGCGGTCATGGTGTGTAGCATGACTGATGTACCGGTAGAAAGGTGGTGCCGATTCCTCCAGATGATGCTGCGGTGATCCCCTCAAGTATAGTGATGTATTTGGTGGGGGCGGCACGGGAGGTTGTCTATGATATGGATTGTCACCCTGCCATATAGTTTCTGTAGATGACACGGGTGAATGATAGTAGTCTGAAGGATTGTGGGTGTACCCGTAAGCGGTTTTTGTTGTGATCGTCCACGATTCCGCCCTGATGGAGTTGGCCTGTCGCGGATGTCCGATATAGTTCTAAACTGTGTTCCCGCCTGTGAGGCATCCCGAAAGGTGCCCCCACTGACAGGCGAAAACAGGTTATATTGCGGAGTTGTTGATTCCGCGGGTGAATTTCTGGCATAGTCGGTGAGCATGTGAGCTGGTGATCCATCGTCTGATGCTACCTCTTGGTCAAGGGAGTCATCGCTAAATGGAGAAGGTATAGAACTAAGCTCACTCTATGGTGTTGGCGTGAGTTCGCTGCACGTTAATAATGATGTTCTTCGAGCCCCACATCGGGCGCCACTTGTAGCTCACGGGGTAGTGTCCGGCCGTTCCGGTGTCTGGTGTTGACTCGCCATACTGCAAGCGCACGGCGAATGATGACGCTGGTTAGCTTCTGGTCTCGGGGTTACGGATCCCGTGCGATACTGCCCTACGGGTAACAAAGAGTGGCTCCTAAGGCCGGTGGAACTCAATCGTTCCGGTGAGGCCGTGTGACCATCGTCGCGAACATTAAACACTACAGTCTCATCCAAAGAGTTTGTGTCACCAGTATGCCCGTCCATAGCAATTTTGTGATCTATGGACTTACAAGATTTAATTAACATAAGTCTATGCAATATTTTTACCTAAACAGACCGTCAAGTATGCTAGATAACTATAATGAGCATATGAAAATACAAGACATAGAGACAGCCTGATGAACTTTTAAACGTGGGGCTCCCGGAGATACCACACAGACTCGTAGGTCTGCAGAAGTATCCCCGTAAGGGAGACCCTGCACATGAGATAACTAATTAACTTAACATAATCTATTATACCTCTAAGCTGAAAGGAAAGAAATTTATCTTTTGTAGTGTCGGAAAATCATGTGCCTCATGCGGGCACTACTCCTAGTGCTAGTTTGGGTAAGGCGTATTATCCTAGCATGGGCCGTCGTCACTGAATCCTTGCAAGAGGCAAGTGCCTCGTGCAGGCCTCTGTCACAGGAAAATGTCGCCATCACTTAAAGCGGGAGAAGAGTATGGGCCAAAAAGGCTTACTCCAATATTCAACCAAAATGCTGTAAAGAAAAGATCATACCTAGTGAAATTATGATGATACGGTTGCGTGATGTTTTACGTGAAGACTGGACGAGTGATTCACGACGGATTCCCATGTCACCATCTTATGTAGCTTTCAATATGCTGAATTAGTAGTTGCCGCTTTTATTTATGCAGGCCTTCTTCTATGCCTAACCTCACATTGAGTTTTTAGAGACAAGAACAATTTTAGGCCGCGAATGGCTGGCTTCTAACTAGCTTTTAGATATGGCTGTCATTGAGAATGGATGCCCTAAGACATCAATACTGAAGACAGCATGCATACATGTTGCTTTGCAAGATCTCCGAACATCTTGCTCTGTAACCACATAAAACATCACAGGACATTGGTTACTTTTGACAAAAGCATTTTAGGCAACTGATCTATCGTTATCGTGGTGGTAAGAGAGACGAATACCCACCGTGAATGTCCTTCCCGTGAGGGCGTGGCTGATCTTAATATCATGCCCAGACATTCTTAGGGAATTTGGTGGGGATGCGCATCTCGCACATCGCCAGGTCCTAACCTTTTCCACCTGACATTAGGTTTAGACGCAAGTTGCCCAGTTATGCACTGCGGTGCGGGAGGATTGTTCAGCAGATAAAAGAAAAATAATAATTAAGATATGTTTTAGCAGTGCTTCCTACATTGGCAAGGGGAACTAACTACTAAGTATCCGAAGATACGCGGGGAATGTGTGTGACACCACACCCTGGCCATCACTACTCAGAAATCCCAATAGTTTCCCAGGGTTCGATCAGTCCATGGTGTGGATAGGGACATCCAAACAATTACGAAGCCATCAGGCTTAGTGGAACATGAAGAGATTCAATAACTTAGAAATATGAGGCCCATTAGGTATGTTGGCCAATCTTACACAACCTTGCCGGAGTGCGGGGCTAAATTATCGCAACTACCGGAAAAGAGGCGTATCCGGCCGAAGAGATTGTCTCTCATCATATTAAACCTATCCTATCGAGCTGAGTAGAAAGGTTTTTAGTCGGTGGCATGCTGGGGTAAACAGAGTTATAGCACGGACAGCGACCTCAGTGAAAAATTGTTGGTGGCGGGAGAATGTGCTGCATATACGAATGTTGCTGTATAGTGTTTCCTACGTGCACTGCAGTCCTATGTTTTTCTATAGCTAAACAAAAGATATAAACTAGTGGCCACTTGCCATATATAGAACTAACCAAATTAACAATACAATGTAAAATGATCACAATAACATATAAAGTACAGGTTGAGGAACCTACTACTGTGCGGTTAGTAGAAACACCCTACTGAAAATAAGAATAACTATAAACAGATACAGAAATTATAACTAGCGGTCCTAAGACCGTTACGGTGCCTTTTAGTCATCGGGACCGTTTATACAGATACAGTATAATTATTAAAGATGTAATTATCGGAATAATTAAAATGTCAAGTATAGTTACTTGAATAATCGGTAGCCATTCTTAAGCATAGGCTATCGTGTTACTGAATTTGGTACGTCATCCTTGGTTTGACGTGACTTGATGCATTCTCTGGAAGCTGGAACGTTCCCGCATGCTGTTTTCCGCATACAGGATTCCCGCAAACAGCCCATGATGGGAGCAGATCAAACTCACGAATGTAATCACAATATAGAATGTCTAACGAGTAGTCAGTAGGAGATACAATAACATTTCTGCTAAGATGAAAGTTCCTGTATGTACACCGATGGTACGGATGGAAGTTGCCAACAACCCGATCATAAGCGGGGTTGTTGAATACAGATGAAGATACATAACTAAGCTTAATGGTGCGGGGTACGTCAGTTACAGTTCTTATGACATACCGGGCAAAGTTTATTTGCTGCGGTCAAATAGTTTAAATACTGCATGACATCAGTGCGGGGACGGTTGAATAACCACTTTTTGGTGGTGCCGGCAGATCAGGCGAGTCATCCACCAAAGAACATCGCTGCCTCTACATCTGTAGAATCACATTTTTAGACAGGGAAAGGCCTCACCGCAAGTTGGTGTTCCGAGTTAGTTCCTGATGTTTTCATGAACAATATTCAAAAGTTCCAAAAATGTTCCCGCACAAACGGGAGATACAAAATTGTTTTAGTGCAGTGGGTTGAATTACTGCAGTGTCTACGGAAGAGAAACCTTCGAGACCAAAGTAATCTGCTTAATGACTGTCTTGCTGGTAGTAGCCTGAATACAGATTCAACCTATTCGGCCCCTGCCCGAGGATGCTCTCGAGTTCTGGATTTCGTCTCCTTTTTTACTACTCGTGACGTCATAGACGCAGGCTTCAAACAATCATCGGTCGAGCAATAGCCAATCAGCGCATAGCCAATAATAACGCAGTCGAATGTTCTAGAACATTCTAGAAGTTCTGTGTACACGTGGTTACGACGTCACAGCAATACTCTGAAGATAATCAAAAGGGGGTTTCCGTGGATAACTCAGCCATTTCTTAACCGATTTTGAAATCGTTTACACATTCGGAAAGCCTGTCGAATTCGGGTCTTGATTAATGCCAGATTCGGAGGGAACAAGTAATTAAAAAGGATTACAATGTACCTACTCGGTACACTAAAAGCGTCATCCTATCTTGGTCGTAAAATGCGCGCTCTGTCAAAAATAGTATTACGTGCGCATGCGCGCTATGCGCTTTAACGAACTTAGTCGTTTTTACAACGCGATCTCTCTCATAGGCTCATATACGCCTATAGCTCTACCCAGGGGGCGTGTTCAGGGAACGAATCCAGGACGGGCGGTGTGTACACATTTTAGCTTGTACGGCCGGCACCCGACCGGTCGATCCGAACTACACAAGCTGTCCCCCGTCCTCTAGTGGGAGTTGTTATCAATTGCTGTATGAAGGAATCTCTTATTGTCTCAATAAAGTGATAAGTAAAATCTAAATTAGTAGCGCTGGTATATGTAGCTAGTGACCAATTGATATGCACCATGTTAAAGTCACCCAGTATAAGTGTGCGTCTGTTATCAGAACATAATGTATGTAGTACATGGCAAAGTTGTTTGTTGTTCAAACTATCTGAATGTGGGCTTCTATAAAATACACCGATCCTTAGAGTTTCCTTTTCCACAGTTATATCACAGACGAGACATTCTACAAATGTATCGTTGGTGGTTATCAGGTTATAGGATATAGATTTCCTTATGAATAAAAGAATGCCTTTCCCGTGGGGTTTTTTATGATGATGATGATGATGATGAAATTATTTGACAGCAACAGCAGCTAGTCAAATTAGTTTCAAAATATTCAACAGCATGTCTATTAAATAGTACAGACACTGACTAGCTATTAAGCCTTGAAGACAGCCGAGATCGAGCTGGCCCTGGTACGAACCGTCCCGGAACCATATGAGTTACTTCCCTTGATAACTTATTTTAATGCGGAAAGGATTAAAAGCTATAAATGTCATTTCTGACATGTTTGTTGACTTTAAAAGTCTAGTTTTCTTTCAACAGACATTATCTCGTATTTATTATTGTGTCCATGCGTGAACTCAATGATGGTAATTTCTAATATCAGAACGTTTTGAGCGTGTGTTTTAATTAGACAATTGCCATTGGTGAAACCTTTTTTAAAAACTTCTGCATAGTTCTGAGTTGGTCTGAATCTCAATCTGGAATCGTGGAAGTATGACAATAAAATGGGGAAGTCGAGTTGGGGGATAATTTTCATACCTACATCCACTCATGGAAATGTAGATATTGCTTAAATGAGAAGAGCAGACTCTAGAGCACAATCGGATAAAAGCTCTGGTGGTTTGCAGAAAATATGACAAGTTTACCGTTGCATCTTCTGTGGGGCTGCGTCGCTCAACGGCCTAGAGGAGTAGAGCATTCACCTCTGCTGCGTGAATCGAATCCAAAAATGTTACAGGTTCGATCAAACACTCAGTCGTGGGTAGGTGTAAAAACCTAAACGGTGCCCTGTGCTTCGGAATCCGAGTCGTTTCGCCCCGAATCCCGTTCGCACCCGAGTCATTTCGCACCTTTGCCTTGTGCTGTTTCGCATTCCCATTCGCCCTGGGTCATTTGGCACCTATAGATACGGGACAGGAGGTTGGTGAGGGGATTAGTGGAGGAAAGCCATATGCGAGTTAAGTTTTAAAATAGCATAAATAGCATTAAATGATTGTCTGAGTGAGCGGCAGTTGTCTGCTTCATTTGTCTCTGTTTCATGATTTTTCAGTTGCTGCTGTGCGTATCATGCACAGTGTTGCCTTAAAAGTCACGGCAAGAGAAGATTGAAGTTTGGTCATAGGGAAAGTGGGTTGCTATATCATAAATAATAATATGAAAATAGGCGTTGCCTATAAGCGAATGCAGACACCATTTATTGCTTTAAAAATAGGACAAATTTGTATATGGTCGAAATGTCCTAAATACGTATGCCCATGTATAGTACATTCGAAGCTAATTTTTAATCATGCGTGGAGGGCATTCTAGTAAATCCAGTCCACGATATTCACAACAATGCGTCTGCCCATTGTCAATGATAACCACCAGCATTATTGCATCTTTTACCGGGGCCTGTACCATTAAATAGTTGCACCAGTCCAATATCATTATAAAATTTGTACCGACGTATCGCAGTGCTCCTCGCTATTTGGGGAAATACAAACAAGTCCACAATAACTATGACGACTGTACGGTCATAATGAAATGTCGTCTGCTAGAATTTTTAGATCGTGTTTATCCAGACATACGCTACAAAAAATGTGAAGTAGTGCGCGTCTGCGAGTAAATACATGAATGTACATTCCATCCGGGTCTGAATCGTGTGGTACCCGGCCTTAAATTTCCTCCTGTCAGGGCAAAATACATACGACATTGACAATGTCAACGACTTACCACGGCCATGAGCATTAAAAAGAATACGAGACAGTCAACCAAACATATTGCATTTACTGACACATAAATAGGAATAAATAAAGCCTGTATCTGGTCTGCATCAGACGATTTAACCGTTTTACATTCTGAAGTAAATGTACGCTATTTCGTGATAACAATACCACACAAATTTTAAACATTGAAAACGAGCAGTTAGGTTGCCCTAAAATAACTAGGTGAACATACGCATAATGAAGACCCATATCCCATAATGCAATGGGGCCCCTTGAAGAAACCACAAAAGCTATATCATAAGCCGAAATTGGAAGCAAAAAAAGCTCGCGACCTGAAACAAAGCTTTCTCAGTCGCATGGTATATGTATTTTAACCTGGTTCCCTGTCTCATTTTCTGTTGATTTTTCCTCATTACCGGTAACGTACATGTTATCTATGTACGCTCACTTTGTTCGCGATGGCTTTGCGCGAAGCCATCCCTCACTGCGTTCGCTATTAACCTTTTAATGACTAAATTTATTCAAGAAATTTAAAATATTTGTTTATTGAATTGCCATTTGAAGACAGAGAAGTCTATTTTTGAAAATTTACCACTGGAATGACTGGCTGGCTTACCGATCCAGTCAGTCTAGTATTAACTTTTTCAAAAATATCTCCCCTTGGGCTGCAAATTGACACTGATCAAGCCCGTTATCGAGGCCCCTTTTTTGCCAATTCCATGAGGAATGTGTTAATAAACCAGTGGTTTTTAGCTCACCTGGCCTGAAAGATCAAGTGAGCTTATGTCGTGGCGACCGTCTGTTGTGTGTCCATCGTCGGTCCGTCAACTTTTTCTTTAAACAACTTTTTCTCAAGAACCGCGGGACCAATTTCAATGATATTTGGCAGGAAGCATCCTTTGGGCATAGGGATGCAAGTTTGTTCAAATGAACCCGATCGGCCAATTAGGCCGGTGGCCATCTTGGATTTTGGCTGATTTTTAGAAATGTCTTTAAAAATCCTCTTCTCCAAAACCGCATGAGGGATTGAAGGACACCTCATGAAATATGATCTAGGGCAAGAGCTCAACCAAATTTGTTCAAGGGAACTTAATTGGTCAAATGGATTGGCGGCCATCTTGACCTAGTTTTAGCGAAAATAACTTCTCCAGAACCGCTGAAAGGATCCTGCCAAAATTTGGCAGATATGATTAGGGACTAAGGGCCAGTAAAGTTTGTTCAAGAGAAGTTGATCCGTCAAAAACATGGCCGCTGTGGGCCAATCAAAAATTGGTTTTATGTAGGTTTTTGGGTATTCTGATCTCAAATTTGCAATTTTTCGAAACCATCTTGGATCATTTTCCCGCCAAAAGCTCCCATGCTAAAGGGAAATTAAAAATATCTTCTCGAGAACTACCGGGCCAATTTCAATTATATTTGGCATGAAGCATCCTTACGGCATAGTGATTCAAGTTTGTTCAAACGAACCCGATCGGCCAATTTGGCCAACGACCATCTTGGATTTCTGCCAATTTTTAGAAATGTCTAAAAAATCTCCTCCCAAACCATTTGAGGGATCGATTCAAAACTCACGAAATATGATCTAGGGTAAGCGCTGAATCAACTTTGTTCAAGGGAACTTGATTGACGAAATGGTTCAGCGGCCGTCCTGGATGACCTAGTTTTCACAAAACGGCTTCTTCCCCAGAACCGCTGAAGCGGTCAGGCCGAAATTTGTGATCTATAATTAGCATCTAAAGGCGATTAATGTTTGTTCAAGAGAAGTTGATTCGTCAAAAAACATGGCCCCGGTGGACCAATCAAAATATAGTGTGTTTGGCAGCCATATTGGATTTTTTTATTTGATGGATTTTGAGGCCGAAATTCGTTTTATATAGGTTTTTGGGTATTCTGATCTCAAATTTGCAATTTTCGAAACTGTCAGATAAACGGTTTGGCAGCCCTCTTGGATCATTTTCCCGCCAAAAGCTCTCATACTAAAGCAATGTGAAATTTAAAATGTCTTCTCGAGAACTACTGGGACGATTTGAATTATATTTGGCAGGAAGCATCCTTATGGCATAGAGATTTCATTTTGTTCAAACGAAGCTGATCGGCCAATTTGGCTGGTGGCCATCTTGGATTTCGGCGGATTTTAGAAATGTCTAAAAATCTAATTTTCCGAAACAGCTTGGGGAATCGATTCAAAACTTATGAAACCTCATCTAGGCAAAGAGGTAAGCCAAGTTTGTTCAAGACGACTTGATTAACCGAATAGTTCGGCCGCCATCTTGGAGGACCTAGTTTTCCCCAAACCAACTTCTCCAGAACTGCTGAATGGATCAGGCCAAAATTTGGGCGAAGTGATTAGGGACTAAGGGCCATTAAAGTTTGTTCAAGGAAAGTTGCTCCATCCAAAAACATGGCCGCCATGGGCCAATCAAAATGTAGCGTGTTTGGCGGACATATCGGATTTTTTTATTTGATGGATTTTCAAGCCAAAATTGGTTCTATATAATTTGCCCAGTGGCCATTTTGGATTTCGGCCAATTTTATTAAATGTCTTTAAAAATCTTCTCCGAAACCACTTGGGGGAATCTTCATCTAGGCCAAGAGGTAAGCCAAGTTTGTTCAAGAGGACTTGATTGACCAAATGGTTCGGCGACCATCTTGGATGACCTGGTTTTCACAAAAATGACCCCTCCAGAACTGCTGAAGGGATCAGGCCGAAATTTGGGCCATAAAAATTTGTTCACTGGAAGTTGATCCATCAAAAAAACATGGGCAGGGTGGGGCAATCAAAATGTAGTATGTTTGGCGGCCATATTGCACTTGCAAAAATGTCCACAAACTCATTTAAAAGACTGTTAAACCACCCACCAACAATTTTGACAAAAATTGATGGTGCTCCAGGTGAGTGACACAGGCCCCTTGGGCCTCTTGTTTAGGGAGTGTTGGTGCTGTTGTGACCATGCCACAGCGTTTCTTGTAAGGCTATACAAATATGAATCTGTATAGTAAGTTTGTCGCAGCAACGACTCACTGAGTCACGCAACTTTCAGTTAGATAATTAATTTTAAATCCATAGATTCAAAAGCGGTGATACGGCCAGCTAAATAATAGACACATAATTGACACAGATTTGACTGAATGTTGGTGTTACATTATGCAGTAAAATATATGATCCTTTTGTCAAAGCTATCAAATTCTTACGCCTTTCTCTCGCATGTGTTATTCATTGAGAGAATTCGATTTCTACGTCATGTACTCGTATCGTGTGATTTCTCATTTGATAATCATTGCAGGAATCCAGTTTTATATATAGTTATGTCCTGCCCATCACTAATTAAGGTCCACCGAATCTCCATTTCCACAAAACTATATAGGTAAGCTGCTGAATATTTTGAAACTAATTTGACATGGTGCTGTTGGAAACAATTTTATGCTTCATTGTTTAGTGTGTGAACTATTACCCAGGAAGTCCCCGACTTGTTGTGTTTTGATAATTAGTGGAAACCCTTCCTGGCTTAGTATATACATTTTTGTACATGTATAATCATTGCGGCCCTAATTATTTTACTTTTTATTTTTCAGATGGGTGCATAGCTGTTTGGATGATTTGTCGAGCAATACCGATGAATGATATCTATAAATGTGTTTGATTGTAATAACTAGGTCATTGATGACACAATTATACAATTCTGGCTTGAAGTCTTAACTAACGGTACAGTAGTATAATTTGCATTTGGTAATTAAATTAACAACTCGTCGGAAAAATTAATCTTGCTCACATCAAGTGGATGGATAAACATCAATTACATATTGATCAATATTCATTAACGCTTTAACCCTCGAATTTGTTCAAGAAAATTTCAATTTTCTCATAGAAGATGTCCATTTGCAGACCAAGAGAAGACTATTTTTGTAAATTTACCACATGAATCACTGGCTCGGTTATCGTGCCAGTCATTCCTGTGCTAAATTTTTTTAAATAGTCTTCTCTTGGTCTGTAAATGGACAGACCAATGCAGATGCTATTTTTTGCTGATATAAGTGTTAAACGGTTAACTCTGGACCTGCTGAATATTTTGAAAACAATTTGACTGAAAGTTGTTGGTGGCTAAGTCACCAACAACTTTAAGTCAAATTATTTTCAAAACATTCAGCATGTCCAGAGTAATTGGCTATTGAAATTATTGTCTGATGACTTGCAATCAGACAGTTAATAACACAAATATGCTTACATGTATGTTCTGAAGAATAAGGAAAGTTAGTGCCATGGCGAGAATGGAATATGTGAGACATGCCTTGTAGTGTTGTGGAGTAACACATAATTCTCCATCAGCGTCACGGACCACCAGTCACAATGCATGAACTGTTTGCGCAAGTATTGACTCAAAAAGACCTCTCTAAAGCAGGGGACCTGTTCAGTCTAGACGACCAGGAAATTGAAAAGGATCTCGCAGATATCCTGAGGGCCATCCAGGAAATCGCTGAGTCTGAGGACTATAATATCAGTGATAATAACCAGAGTGTTGTGGAGATTTGTATCACACGAGTTACCACAGCAATTAGGTAAGTACAATGTGTTCATTACTGTACCCTCGCCACGAAAAGAATTTCTGGTGTGTGCAAGCATGCGTATGTGTCTCCGCATCCTTTTATATGGATGGTTAAAAACACACATACATTGGTCAGTGTTTGTCCGAGTGATGGAAAACCTGGAACAACATGGAAGTTGAAAACTAACATCCCAAGCATCGAAAACCTGGGGAAAATGTACTTTTTCATATAGATCGTGAAAAATCTTAAAACCTTTACTGGTAAAAATTATGCTATAAAAATGAAATTTCCATGACAAAAACCAAATGCAGGAGATGCCATCTGAATGCACCTAAATTTCACTATTTTCTGTGTTGAGGACTAATGGACCCCATTTTTGTCATGGATTTCTCATTTTTAGGTCATGGAAAAGTATGGAATTTCACAGCGTGAAAGGTATACGAACCCTGATTGGTTCTCTGATTTTGGAACTGGTGCCTTTTATATAGAGGTGTCATTTACATGTAGCCATCCTCTAACTCTCTAATACTCATATCAGCCAAAAATGGCTTCGGCAGTGGTCTTGAGAAATGTCCATTTGCAAACCAAGAGAAGTCTATTTTTGAAATTCTACCACTGGGATGACTGGCACAATAACTGAACCAATGGTAAGTTTTCAAAAATAGTCTTCGTTTGGTCTGCAAATGGACATTTTCTATGACAAAATTGAAATTTTCCTGAGCAAATTCGATGGTTAACGTGTTAAATCACGGTTGATTGATCCTACAGTTCACTAAGTAGATTAAATCTTTATATGATTAGCACTAACCTTAAATTCAATAATCACATGCACATATGTTTCATATAATAGGGAGACGGAGAGTATTGAGAATAATTCAGAGGCCTTAGTGAGCTTGCTGAAAATATGTATCGACCACAATCTCGAGCCATCATCAAAGGAAGAGGATCCACCTCATGCAAAAATTGCATCTGATGTCATGAGCTGCCTATTTGTGGTACGTATCCAGCGATAGGCCTGACTTTTTAGCCAACATATAATCATTCATTTCTTTGTCACACCTTAGCTATATACCTTTGTATTTTTGCCAATGCTTTATGCAAAGTACAATGTCAGTGACAATAAATAAGTTAACATGTTTTCAAAACAAAGACAGAAACATGTTATTTGGTACAATTTGGAAGACGATGTAAGAAATCTTATGTTGAGTATTTCGAACATAATTGGATTGGAAGACATTGAAGAAATATCACAATCAAGTTTTCAATCTCACCACTACATGTAGTTGATTCATTTAGCTCAATATTATATCCAAATACAAGATTCTATTGACTATTTTAAAACTAATCATGATAATATACTGGGAAGTTATTTCTTCTTGACAAAGTACATGTACAGTCCTGCTCAGAAATAACTGAAGATATTTGTGTTACAATGTTATTTATTAACCATTTCATTGATAAATTCCAAGTATCTTAATATCAGGGCAAGCAAATGTTTTGAAGTTAATTTGACTGGCAGCCATAGCTGCCTACAGCAGCAATGGTTTTCAGTCATATTAATTTCAAAATATTCAACAAAATGAGTTTTATATTGTAAAGAATTTATCCTTTCTGGATTATTTAATGGTTAATAATGGAGGGATATGATCTGTCACACAAGTATCTTATGTTATTATCAATATATGTCACTTCATCACAATCAAATCATGTATGTAGGTCTGTCACGAAACGGATAAAGGTCTGATAGTAACTGTCTGAATTCCTGGAAGCTATGGATTCATAGATCAAAGATGCCCTTGATAAAGAGGCTACATTTATACAATGCAACCTGCGTATCCCTGATGCTGTATAACTGTAACAGTTGGGCAACTCCAAAGGCAGCTCTTGACAAACTCGATGCCTGCCACTGCAATGACCTACGCACCATCACTGGACACCGATGGCCAGACAGCATAATTTCCAGCAATGCACTATACAAGATGTGTAATACGTCGCCGCTGTCTGTAAAAGTTGCCCAGCAAAGATGGTCCATGTTTGGCCATGTGCTAAGGATGCCAGAAGAGACATCAGCACAGAGAGCCTTGGAATTCGCCCTACTCGGAGCCAGCAAATTCTAAGCCACGAGAGGACGTCATTGCATAAATCTGCTAAGCGTGCTACGAGGTGACCTCAAGAAAGCAGGACTCGGTACACTCAAGTCAAGAATGGAACTGAGGAAGCTAAGGATTTTGGCTGAGGACAAGACACAGTAGGCAAAAGCGAAGAAGGACTGATTGCAACTGTAGGATGTTTCTACTACTACAGCCGCAGAATACAGTAATCATACATAAGACTATGATTTTAATCATTAGCAATCATTTCTCCAATCGTGTTCACTATTATTCTAACTTAAATTTCACTACAGTAGCTTTAGGCAAAAAATGGACAAGTTGGTTTCTCTTATCAATTATGAATGTGTGTAGATTAAATACAGTACAGTACCACTTGTCATGAGATCTTACAGGTATCTAAATTTCAATTGTTGAAAGTCGGCACGGTGTCCAGTGAACGGTAACATTGCAGTTGTCATCCTAGGAATGACCATGGCTTCATATCCCTAAAGACTGCCTAAGGTACCCACCTAATGGATCATTCCAAGTTTGTCCATCCATCATATGACAGCATAATCAACTATGTGACGTGTAAGATGGCCTCATAATCATGACGTCATGAATGAATCAATGTAGTCTGTCTTTAACGCTTAATAGGCTGACATGTTGTACAAATTTTATGTCTTTACCATTTAATAAACATTCTGTTGAATATTTTGAAACTAATTTAACTGGATGCTGTTGCTGCCATACACAACTGCCCAATCAAATTAGTTTCAAAATATTTAACAGCTTACCTGTTACTCCTCATTAACTACTTGGACAATTTCAACCAGACTTAGCTGGCAGGATAGAACGCTGGTATGTTTCTCCTTCGATCAATACTCACCATTCTATTACTTCTGATACAGCTAGCCTGGATAGCTGGGCCCTAGAACTATAGACTCAGTAAGCTTTACCGACTCCTGGAACCGGGTACTCGGCTCCCAACTGCCGAGTACCCGTTTGCCTGAAGCTCATTCTTGTTTGCATAGCAACAAGAGACACATGCTTTTTTGCAGTTGGAAGTCTTGAGATTATTTAAGTCTTTTTTCTGTGTAAATTGTGATAGCTTTGTGCGCTCCCTAAGGATATATTGGATTACCATGGATGCTGCCGATGATAACCAGGTTGTATATTTCCATGTTATTCCATAGTTAAAAATTTCATCTGTGTCGCATGTTCCAATTTCTAACCCCAAAGAATCTTGGACATGTGTTAACAACGAAATATGCCAGATGATCGCCTTCCTTTAAACCCCAACAGGCGATCGGCAGATATGAAATTAGGTACTGGTTGACGGTGTTTTTTAACACGAAAATCAGCTAACGTCGTTCTCCGTAAGATCTGAGCGGGTGACGTCACACCCGTGTTACTCGGATATTTATGTGAAGAAAATGTTTCATTAATTCGCGCGCATCTGATTCTAGGCGCTGCGTACTTTAATTGTTAACTGTTTCCGCTGTACTAAGTGTAATCTTGACAGTAGGTGTAACGTTTGCGCAGTGTGGTCGGTCGATATGATGCTTAAGTTCCTTGCCCAGAAGGACTTGGCATGGTCTGACGCGGGGTCAGGTGGTCCGAAAGTAAATCGTGGCGCGTCCGTTTCGGCCCATGGGGGCGTTCCACGTCTGCAACCGGAGGTGGCGGAGATGGCACCGCCGGCGTGGTTTGGTCCTGCTATGCAAGGCTTGTTGCATAGCGTTCTGCCCACGCTGGTGTCGTCCCTGCTTCCAAAAGTTGTATGGCAGTCTCGTACGGCCCCCTGGCAGTCCTGTCGGGCTCCGGCCTGATGGGCTCTGTCTCTCTGCGGTCCAGTAGCGGTAGCCGGTCCGTCAGGCATGGGAGCCGTCCGCCAGGAAGGCTCCACGGTTTCCTCGTCTAGTGACGACTCTTCGGGGTCTGAAGATGAGGAAGCCGAGGAGGAGAGGTTGCTGCGGCCTGTGATGCTGCGGGTGGAGAGCATGGCGGTCGATTCCGTCCTGGACGGAACCGTCCTCCATCTGTCTGGCTTGGCGCAAGCCAGGGCAGCGGGTCCACCCGTGGTTGAGGCCACTCCGGTACCAGGCACCGGTCCCGTGATGGTTGGTTTGCCGCCAACCGACACAGTGACGGGTGTGGCGGGCCAGGCGTGGTACTCACCTATCTCGCCTGCTCCGGCGGTCAGACATGGGGTGCCGTTGGCGCCTGTGTTTGGCCACAGTTCTTCAGCCGCTACGGGTCCGCACGGTTTTCGTGCGGGCCTACTCCATGGGTGATATGTTTATGGGAGTGTCCTCCTCGGAAACAGATTGGTCTGAGGCTCTGGCTTGGCTAGCCAGGGTAGATCCGTCTGCGGTTTCGACCACGGCCGAGGAGGATGCACCCTGTCCATCGGTTGCATCGATTAGGACGGGGATCTTGCCCGCAGCCCGGATCCAGTCTATTGGACTGGATCCAAGGTTTATGGAGTTGCTTGATGCTATTTATAGCAAACAACTCCTGACCAAGGGCCAGCTTCCTGCGGCCTCCCGGGAGGTGCGGGCGAGGTGTCGTGTTCCACGGGGGGAATACGACAGGTATGGTGTTGTCCCGTCGGTCACTGATGATGACCGCTGGGTACTGGGTGTCCAGAGTGCTGGAGCGGATGGCCCCGCCCCGGCACTGGTGGACAAAGCTCAGGTACACCATGATGAAGTCCTGTCCCTATGTGATGAGGGGGTGATGGCAGCAATGAGTGCTGTCAACCACTCTTATCGCCTACTTCAGTCCGTGTGGGCTGAAGCGGGGGGCAGGCCACCCTGTGCCACCTTTGGCGCTTTCGTGCGTTAATGACGGCCTGGTGCTGTCTATGGACGCATTGGCAAGGGTGCAGGCACGTGTGACTACGTCCAGGAAGCAGATGGTTCTTGACCATATGCGTCCGGCTACTGCCGTCGGGGAGCGTTTTCTTGGGACGCCCCTGACAGGCCCTAGCATCTTTCGTGGCCAAGCGTGGGCCATCTTAGAGGACACGGCCAGCATTGCGCAGAATCGGTTGGCGGTTAATCTGCAGCTAGAGCTAGTGCGTCAGGCGAATGCACTAGGGGCTGTATCTAAGCCGCTGACCGGACAACCTGCCAAGAAGCAGAAAAAGCACAAAAGCAAGGCGAAAGCTAAGCCTAGTGCTGCTTCTGTTTCTACTGGGTTTTCTCAGCCGCCTCCGGCGAAGAAAACCAAGAACGTTGTGGAGGCCCCTACCCTCCCCCAGTATTGCTCCTGATCGCCCGAGAGGCGGGAAGGGGAAGGGTAAGTCCTCAAAGGGCAGAAAGAAGGGAGCGGATCATACCTTATGGTACGAGGGCTCCCTTCGTATCTGCCTGGACCGCACCTGTGCGACAGGAACAGCAGTGCCAGTTAGATCAGCCAAGCCAAGACCAAAATGGTTCTCTCTATCTCTCGTCAAGAGAGGGGGGGGAGGGGAGCGGATCGCTAGCCAGACACCCCCATTAGGCTTTGATGCGTCTATAGTGGGTGGAAGGCTCATGTGTTTCGTCGAGGCTTGGCGAGGTGTGACATCAGACAGTCTGGTCCTGGGATGATTATCCTAGGGGTACATGCCGGAGTGGTGGGACTTTGCACCACAAAATCTGTCTTTGGCACCTGTCTGGACACCCGTACCAAGGGAGCCAGACAAGTTAGAAGCCGTTCAAAAGGAAGTGTCGGGTTTGTTTCTGAAGGGAGCAATAAAACCAGCAAACCGGAGCACTCCAGGCTTCTATTCAAACGTGTTCCTTGTCACCAAGAGCACAGGGGGATGGAGACCCGTACTCAATCTCAGGCCATTAAATTGGTTTATCCATATGCCTCGGTTTCAGATGGAAACTCCGAGGTCGGTAATGGCAGGATTGAGGAAAGGAATGTGGTGTGTATCGATTGATCTGAACGATGCATATTTCCACATTCCAATGAACGGGAGTTGTCACAGGTTTCTGAGATTTGCGTTTCAGAATCAAGTATGGGAGTTTATAGTCCTCCCATTCGGTCTGTCGACAGCTCCACGGGTTTTCACCAGAGTGGTCCTTGCGGTGACAGCGTTTCTCAGAAAAGAGAACGTGGTGCTTCACACCTACATAGACGATTGGCTGATCAAAGCAGACACATCAGTCAGGTTAGATGTGGATACTGCTCTGACTCTGAAGTTGCTTTCAGATCTAGGCTGGATAGTCAACAAGGAGAAATCCGAGTTGACACCCACTCGACATTTCGTTTATTTAGGGATGCGATTCGATTTCGAGGAGGGCAGGGTTTACCCGTCAGAGCCCAGAGTGGCTTTTCTCGACAGGCTGCTGATTTCATCGCGGCTGCGAGAAGGAGGTCAACCTTCAAGTCATATAACAACAAGGTTAACAGATTTGCAGAGTGGTGTGAAGAAAAGGGTATTGATACCTTTCAATCCACTATTCAGCAAATAGCAGACTTTCTCTGTGAGCTGTTCTTTTCAGGACTAGCTCCCGTCACAGTTGCTGGATACAAGTCAGCTTTGGGAGCAGTTATCCCGTGTCTAGCCAACAGGGATAGTCCAGAGGTGGCCCAGTTAAATGTGATGTTGAAGGGAATGAGCAATCTCCGACCGAGACAACCGGTAGTCATTCCAGCCTGGAGTCTATCTTTAGTGCTTAATGTACTGGCCAAGCACCCTTTCGAACCGTTGCGTTCGGCTAGTCTAAAGCATTTGACTCTAAAGGCGGTCTTTCTATTGGCAGCTTCCTCAGCTAGAAGGCGCAGTGAGATCCATGCGCTTTCAGCAGAGAGGAACCGATTTATTGTTTCTGGAGAAGGTCTGCGTCTTCTGCCAAGAGCACAGTTTATGTCAAAGAACCAATCTTTGAGATATCCCGGCAAACCGATCATTATACCGAAGTTAACTAGGTTTGATCGTGATGCCAGTGTCTGGTGCCCGGTCCGTGCTTTGACTAAGTACAAGAAACGGACTGACTCGTTACGGTCGAACGATAGACATCTGTGGATCTGCCATAAAAAGCCTTATGGCGCCGCATCCATGGATACTATCTCTCGTTGGGTGGTCGAATGCATTCAGACTACTCACGAGATGGCGACTGGGCACCAGGTGCAAGGCGTAAGGGCACACGATGTCAGAGGAATAGCCGCCTCGACCGCCATTTACAATGGTGTTCCGTTAGAGGACATCATGGCCGTTGCACAATGGCACTGTGAGTCCTCATTTACGGATTACTATATGAGGGATGTGTCAGACTCAGCCAATCCACTCGCTTTAGCTGTTTTGAAACGATAGTTAGTGACCACACTGCTCTTCACCCTTTTTTCACTTTGGTAAGAAAAGAACCTAAAGCAGGCATGGTCAAGCGAGAGGATGACAACCAGATTGTGTCACTGATGGCCGAACCAGTGAATGGTTGGAGGCGGTATGTCTGGAGTCCAATTATCATAAGGTAATTCAATAGTGAGAGTTTTTTGTATTATGGATGTGTATCATGTTCATTCATCTTATATATTCATGCTCATTCCCAGGCTAATACATGGAATATGCAGGGAGCAGTTAACCCTCTTGGCATATTTGTGTTTTCAGGCGAGATACATGTTCGTGAGTTCTCTCCCTTTTCTTAGGAGGAAAAATGGGGGGTGGGGGGGGGGGGCGGTGATGCGAATGTGATTCGGTTCCGTAAACTTGACGGTCCTTTTAGGTCTCCGTTAGTCAAGTTTGAAGTCTAAAATCTTTCTCGAAGGGGCAAAATTAGCATTTATGGCTTGCCCCTTCCCACCAGGTTACTGATCAAATCTGGTGTATATCAGAAGTAACAGAATGGTGAGTATTGATCGAAGGAGAATGAAGGAAATGTCAATTTCCCTTTCTCCGAGATCTAACAATACTCACCATTCTGTTACGGACCCAGCCTCCCAGACCCACGGAGGCAAGCCATAGTTTTCTCTTGTTTGGTGGCTATGCAAACAATATGAGCTCTATGGTAAATGGGTACTCGGCAGTTGGGAGCCGAGTACTCGGTTCCCAGGAGTCGGTAAAGCTTTCTAAGTCTATAATCCTAGAGCCGCTGTCAAGGCCAGCTGTATATCAGAAGTAACAGAATGGTGAGTATTGTTAGATCTCGGAGAAAGGGAAATTGACATTTCCTTCAATCTCAGAGAAAGGGAAATTGAAATTTCCTTCAATCTATTTAAATGTGAATGGTTTAAATGCCAATGGTCTAGGTGAGCACCACAGGCCCTTGGGCCTCTTGTTTCATATTTAACCCTTTAACACTGATATCGGCCAAAATCATCTTCTGCAGTGGTCTAGAGAAATGTCCATTTGCAGTCCAAGAGAAGACAATTTTTTAAAATATACCACTGGAATGTCTGGCTCGATAACCGAGCCAGTCATTCGAGTGGTATATTTTAAAAAATTGTCTTCTCTTGGACTGCAAATGGACATTTTCTATGAGGAAGATTGAAATTTTCGTGAACAAATTCGATGGTTAAAGGCCTGAGTACCAATCATGAGCCCCTAGATTGCATGTTAAGGAAACTTAGATGGGTATGGTAATCAATAATAGATATCAAGTCTATTATTTTTTTGTCCTCCATTCATTTTGTCAGCCATGTATGAGTGCATGCGGGTTTTATGTACCTGTTCAAATGATGAGTTCACTTCTGCTTGGAAGATGATGTTGGAAGACATGAAACCTTTAACTGTCTGACTGCTGAAAGAACAATAACTCTGGTGCTTCTGAATATTTTGAAAACAATTTGACTGAAAGTTGTTGGTGGCTTAGCCACCAACAACTTTCAGTCAAATTGTTTTCAAAATATTCAGCCAGAGTTAAACCCCATCGAAAATATAGTCTGCAGTAATTCAGCACACTGGTAGACAGTTAATCGTCAAGATTCCTTAAAATAATTGGAAGTTTGTGCTTACTGAATATCCATATTCAGGCCATGAGAAGAATTATCTTTGAAAATTTACCACTGGAATGAGTGGCTCGATTATCGAGCCAGTCATTCCACTGATAAAGTTTCAAAGATAGTTTTCTCTTGGTCTGGAAATGGACTTGGCCTCTTATGATTTTGGTCGGCTTTGATCATTAAAATGTTATTGAAACTTCACAAGTCTACATAAGTAGTAATTATCTAAGTGGTCAAGGATTATATCATAAACATCACAAATTTTGTTTATGATCCCTGTTGTTGGTTTTTACGGTCACAACAAATGTTTCTTGATGTGACTTTTGTTCAGCATTACAACAAGCGACATGTGATGGAGTTGACGTTGCCCGTCGTTGTTCAGTTTTTGACGTGTGACAATCATGAACTGAGTCGGAATGTATCGAGTTACCTGTCTCTGGCCGCTGTGGATAACTCTGATATCTTAGCATTACATATCAAGCTTGTCATCACTAGCGTCATTCAAGGTAAGAATATCTGTGAAACACGTTATATTTTTTGCAAATCAGGTGTGAGAAAACTTTTAAATCAAGTTTGATCTGTCACTTAAGTGGGTATTAACCCTAAGGAACCTACTTTAATCAAGTGTGGACGGCGCGCACGGCGCACAAAAAGTGTACAAATAAACCTAAGAACCGCCTGAACGGCTTTCAATAAGCAGATGTGCAAACCTACACGCTATCTGGATGGTTTTAAGAGCACCAGTTTTTGATCGCTAAATATGCAAACATTATGGGCGTTTTATCCAATCAAACTTAGCGTTACATTACGTTAGATGATTGAATTTTATAAATCCACTGTTGATTGGTCAATTTAGTTTGTTTACAAATTTCTACGGGAAAATATAAGTAGGTTTCTGTGAATGAAATTCCTAGCGTAAAATCGTCAACTATAGCGTGTTGATTCGTTTATTTAACCGAGTACTCGATTCCCCGATGTCCGGAATAACTTAGTGAGTATGTCAAATTAGACTAATGAGCACATTCAAATTGAGCTGATTGGTCGAGAGTTGCGAAGAAATTAAGGTGGCCGCGCTCATGATTTATAATTTCATTCAATAAAATATTACATACCGCTGAATATCTACACTGACGCCTAAAAGATTTAAAATGTTCATCCTTACATATCTTGCCCGTTAATACCATTATCTCACACCCGTCATTTAGCTTCTAGGGTGATATTGGCGTGCTTCTACGGTTTAATTTCTGTTCGTCAATCATCTATCCTGATAACGCATGTTATTGGTCCGCTACTGGGTCACTATTGGCCCGTAACATGCGTTATTAGAGTAAGCACAGTTATGAGACATATTGGCTTGTTATTTGCCCTTTGAAATCACCTTTGTTGACTGTTCCAGTTTTATTTCTGTTTTCTATTATTCTTTCATCTTGTAAATGTTTCTCTTCTTTTTTTCTGAACATGATAGTGATCAGATTGAGATTTCATGAAAATGATTATTCTGTAACTCTGTCTTCTGTGCTATTCTATTAACCCTTACCACTCTATGTCAAAACTTTTAATTTTCAAATTAAATTAAAAGAACGTGTTCATTTCTCAACAGATTTGGTGGAAGATGTTGCTGTCGTAGATAGCAACATCATCTACCAAACCAAAGTTGTTAAAAATGTACACCAGTTTCTTTGCTATTGGCACATTAAAAGATAGAATATTGACATTAGCGGGGTCGGGTTAAATCTGATGCGCTTGATGTAAATCTACTGTACCATTTTATTTTGAATCACTTATTGTATAAGCTGCCATTGTAAACTACATGTATATCAAATACAGTTTCTTATATGTAAGAGTGTCATATTACTTAGTAGGACTGGTGGTTAAATTGTTGAATATTTTGAGATCGATTGGACTGGAAGATATTGCTACATTAGGTGACAACATGTTCCAGTGGTAAAGCTTGCATGTTATAGGGTTGAATATTGTATTATTTGTAAACTATCAGTGTAAATATCAAATAAAGTTTGCTCGAATTGAGAAGGAGAGAGAGAATCTCATCTTAGGTAATCAGACTTGACTATGTATAGTATATTTGTTGAATATATCGAGTCCATTTTGATTGGAAACTGTGCTGTTTTGGACAACAATAGATTCCAATTAAATTTGTCAAAATATACTTAACAGATTGCTTCTTTAGATTGCAGGGACTTTTGATCTTTATTGCTATTCATTCCAGGATTATTACCCTTGCCCTAAGGGTAAATAGGGTATTGTGCGTGTGTGTGTGCCGCTGCGTCTGGTATTGCATCTAAAAAGCTACTGATCCGATTCGTTTAAAATTTTAACACAACAAAGCAACATAACCTACATGTAAATAAGGGTTTCCAGACTTTGGCTGTGATCTGTGTGATCATACATAAAGATTTAACAAATTTGGATCTGGTAGTGTGGTCTCGGCGGCGGTTTACACTCTCTGATTATTGCTGTTCATAATGTTGTCTATCAAGCATCAAGTCCTCGACATTGATGGTAAGTAAGTGATAACTAGATTGCTTGGTCGATGACGCATTATAGCAAATCCCCATGTTCACCACTTTGACCTCTTTACCCATCCCATCCCTGGGGGCGGAGGTAAAGGTCCTCTGCACTCCATAATCACATACCAAATTTGTTTGAATTAGTTTCATTACACAGAGACTGGAGTGGATTGTTGTGAAAAATATGAATGTCATAAGGGGAATTGATCTGTGAGAGCAGGAGTTAAAATTAACATGAGCCAGAGGCTA
The DNA here is from genome assembly GCA_034401795.1 of Chaetoderma sp. LZ-2023a. Lineage (NCBI taxonomy): Eukaryota > Metazoa > Mollusca > Caudofoveata > Chaetodermatida > Chaetodermatidae > Chaetoderma > Chaetoderma sp. LZ-2023a. The sequence goes on along the minus strand of CM067359.1, from coordinate 136,487,190 downwards.
GTAGAAATTGACCAGGGTTAGTACAATGACCAGCCCAATGATAACAATTTCATGTGTCGACCCTTTAATGGTCATGGTGGCCAAAGAATGCCTCTGCTGTGATCTTAAGAAATGTTGATTAGCAGAGCGACATTTTGAAATTTTACCACTAGAATGACTGGCTCGGTAATTGAGCCAGTCATTCCAGTTGTAAAATTTCAAAACTAGTCTTCCCTTGGTCTGTAAAGAAAATTTGAAGGGCTAAAGTAGAATCTAGTAATCATTAGTCCTATCTAAATGTAGTGGCTCATTTGGCTTAATTTCAATTCATGGAGAGGGTGTCATCTGGTGTGAGAGAGTGGTCTATGAAAAATTGAGAAATCTAGATAAATCTGGAAGACTCCAATGTCTGCGTACAACAAATTTCTTGACATTTTAACGCCTTCTCCACCCGTGGTGTGGAGCCAAAGAAATAAATGTCAGGCAATCCACAATACCAAATTTCTTTGGATTCCACACAACAGTTTGGGAGTAAAGTGTGAGACATTTTTTTAGGATATTTGAACTTTGGACCCCGCCCCCTGACCTCCAGTTAGCAGAGCCAAATCTAAATGTTGTCGTGCAAAGCACAATCATATGGGTAAGCGCCATACCAAATTTGGTTGAAACCCACCCAGTTGTTTGGGAGGAGATAGCATGATGGATGGACAGATGAGTGGATGGAGGCAATTATATCCCCATTTTTTCAAAACATGGGGATAATGAATAGACTCAAGGAGACACGGTAGGTAGGTATAATTAATTCAGTCATCGTACTAAAGTGTAATTTTCTTTCAGATTGAGAAATTAGGCTACAACGATCATTTACCATGCCACATTGTTTTCAGGACTTGGCATGAAAGGGTTAAACATAGCAAAAAATGGAACTGATAAAAGGAAGGACAAAGTAGAAATTGTGATTTTCTAATGGATGGATCTACTTTTAGCTATGCCCCGCCCATCTACTTATGCTCCGTCGATACTTTGCACATGTTGGGATCAGTTTATATACTTTGAATCCTGAATTCCCAATTTCATGGTGACAATAGATACAGCTAACCTGTTGAATATTCTGAAACTAATTTCAAGTACTTTGATTAGACTGAAAACTGTTGCTGCCCAACTCAACAGGGCAGGAAAGGCTTGCAGTCAAACTAATTCTAAAATATTAAAGAACAACTCAGATTTTGGAATCACCAATCTGCATGATTAATCCCTATAAGGTCCAATGTGTGCAGTTGGTGTATCCAGTACTTCTCGTGTTCTTTCCTGATATGAGTTTTATCAATGTCCTCAGGATCGTGAGGGAGAACTTGTATAATTTTATAGTACACATTTTGTCCAGTATGATTGGGTAAATTAAAATGTTTTGCAACGAGGGTATCTTTGTGTTTTTTAATATCCCTTAAATGTTCTTTCACTCGTACGTGGAACTCACGTTTTGTTTCCCCCACATACTATTTGTGACATTGTGTGCATGTGAGAACATTTGTGTAGGTAAATAACATTGCGTGTATAGCAATATGTTTTGACCGTACATCTGTATTTTAGACCCATGTGTGTGCTGGTGAATTCATGTTTACTGTCCATATTCTTACAGAAGAAACAATTTTTTCTTGTCATGGATAGATTGGATTTTGGAAAGTTTTTCCTTGGAGGCCTGATTTGGCGGGGAACTCAAAGTTGGCAGTGACAAATGTGTCTTTGAAAGTTGGATTCTTTCTGTAGCCAAACATCGGTGGGTTTGGGAATGTGCTTCTTCTACATTTGGGACTACTATCAAGTACACATGTAGTTCCCAGTTCTTTTTGATGATTTTGCTAGCTTTATGGCTTTGAGTGTGAAAGTCCATTATGCATGGGATACGTGTGTTTATCTCTGTGTTTTTAACTTTGGGTATTAGTAGATCGAGCCTTGAACGTGCGCATGCTTTCTGATAGCTGTTTAGAAGAAGTTCCGGAGGATAGTCTCTCCTTTGATAGTAACCAATGAGTTCATGGGCATGTTGTGGAAATCTAATTCCTTGCTGCAGATTCTGCGTAATCTAAGGAATTGTCCATATGGGCTGGAGTTTTTAGTGGACTGCGGGTGTGCTGATTGGTAATATAGGTAGCCGTGTGTGTCTGTGGGTTTACAGTATAAATCGAAGCATAGTGAGCGATCAGTATCATTGTATACATATGTGTCCAGAAAGCTGACATTAGTTGTGGACTGCTCTGCTGTGAATTTGATGGAATGATGAGATGTGTTCATGTAGTGGATGAATTCATCTAGTTTTTGTTGGCCATATGTCCAGATCATGAATCGGTCTATGGGGAGAATGAAGCAGAAGCTTTTTCTCCAGTTGGGCCATGAAGATGATACATGTAGCATAAGTTGGTGCTACTTTTGTGCCCAAAGCTGTCCCACCCTTTTGTACAATGTAGGTATTGTTTGTCATTAAATTCAAAATTATTACATCTTAATACAGTGGATAGCAGTTCCAAGAGTGACCTTGGTGTAAGGTCGCCAGGCATATCAAATTCTCTGATATGTTGTGCGGCGGCTTTTAGTCCCTCATTGTGTGGGATGTTTGTGTATAGTGATGTAACGTCCATGGTGACTAGAATAGCGTGTTGCGGTAATTTACCGAATGTTTCTAGTTTATTGATGAAGTCAGTTGTATCCCGACGTATGATGGAATGTCTTGGAGATGAACTTTGAGATGCTCATCTATAAAGCTACTGATGTATTCAGTAGGACAGCTATTACCACTAATAATTGGTCTGCCCGGTGTGGGTGTAGTGTTTTTGTGTACTTTTGGTAAGAGATAGAATCGCGCTGTGTGCGTGGGTTATCTACTCTTAGGCCATTAGCAGTGTCACGAGTTACCTCCCCTCTCAGAACCAGTCCAGTGATGGCTGTCTCTACCCTTTCAGCGTGTTTGGTGGTCAGATTTTCTGTCACCAATTCATAGTAGCATGTGTCTGAGTTGTTTTAGGGCTTCAGCATTATAGTCATAAGAGTTTAGTATGACTGTAGCCTGTCCTTTGTCGGCTTTCTTAATCACAATGGATTTATCATTTGCTAATATTTGTGTTAGTTTTCTGTCAGCCTGGGAGATGTTGCATCTGAAATTTCGCCTGTGTTTTACTTTATTCAGATCACGTTTGACTTTTTTATAAAGGTGTCTAAAACATGGTCATTGCCAGGTGGTGGTGTCCCTTGGCTACGAGGTTTGAATTTGAATGTGGAGACAGGTGGCGGTGTTTCCATCATTGATACATTGCTTTCATCATTGCCCCATGGGAAGGGAGGGTGTTCGAAATGTAGTTTGAGGCATAGCCTCATGAAGAATTTATTACGGTCAGAGTGTAATCTGCCCATGTTTGGTTCGATTACTGTGGGACTGAATCCCAACCCTAATGATAGTACATGTTCTTTCTCGGACAGGTTTTTAACAAAGCAGATCTCAGAGAGTTCTCTTTCGCAAGGTTTTTGGTTTTTTGTTATTTTTTTGGTTTTTTGACATGTTTTATTGACATAATTTTTATTTTTATAGTTTAAAAAATGACAGTTGATTAACGGTTACACAATCCCAGAAGTAAAAAAATTCCAGTTACCAACAAACTGATAATTGGTAAATTTCGGTTACAAGATGTTAAATCAGGTTACAATATCAACATTTCTGGTTACAAGCATGAATTTCCTGTTACACGTAACCAGCTTTTTACTTGTCCCGGTTACACCAAGGAGCAACTGTAACCGGCTCGAGAGTATAAAAGCAGGCGCAAAACACTGCACTGACATTCGGATTTCGATCCAACTGATCAAGCATAAGAAAATCTTTAGAAGCTTTCATGACCAGTCGAAACCTAATTCTAAAATATTCATCAGCTTTCCTTTATGGTAACATTAAAATGAGATATGGGCGATTCATCTCTTACCTTGATCTTGTGCGCGTTACATTGTGTAGAATTCACTAAGCTGTCACCGCTACTCACATAGCAAATTCAGTTGACGTTTTGCCCCTCCCCTAAAGCCCTTTCCGACCCAAGCAGTGTCACAGCCTAATGTATTAGGTTGTCTCGCAGTCTACAACCATAGGGTCATAATATGGTAAATCACCAGATTTGGTTATATTCCTTTAACTTTGACAGTCTTCCATCACGCCCCCCCCCCCCCAGGCTGGGGATGGAGCCTAGTGTAAACGGTGTCTCCCAATCCACAAGCATATGGAGTGTTTCAAAATAACATGAGATTTGTGTCAACCAAAATGTGAAAGCTTAAAATATTCTGAAGTAATGATATTTTTAAAATTTTTAAATCACCATATGTCATATTTACTGAATCTAAAAAAGATTTGAAATGATCCTTCAAGTTAAGAATCCATGAGCCATGGAAAATAGCGGTCCATTGAGCGTTATGTGTGGGACAAAGGACAAAGTAATCATTCGGAAAGATTGTAAATGAGGAAATGCAAGAACTTAAATGAACAGTTTTATAAGAAATACAACTATTTGAAAGAAAAACTTCAAAATACATGGAAAAATCTAAAAAAAATCCATTAGCACTGTCTGTTAGAGATTCAGCTTCAACAAATGAAGAATGAATGAATGATCTATTACTATAAAGTTAATAAATATTAAAAGATATCATCGAATTACACATAAACAGACTCCAGAAGAACTGGGAAATACATAATATGAACACTGTTAGTAGTTGAGTAAATGTTTTCACTTGGTAGATAAAAGAATAGATGTGGTATGTAGCGTTATGTATGGGCCAGACCCATTATGCATGGGACAACTTATAACAATACATATGTAATACAATTTTAGCTTACTTTTTCATGTTGGTAATCAGATATCAGTTCATGCTTGAGATCATAGGTAAGAGATAGTGTGGTTTATCTGTAAATTTAAGACTTAATATTCTAGTATATAATACATGTAACTTGAGTCTTGCCAACCAGTACATTAATATCATTCCTGTCTTTAACCACAAGGAATGAATCAATTACATACTATGTAACTACTCCAAAAATTGTAGTTTGTCTCGCAAAGCAAAACAAAAATGTATCATGCACATGTGACGTGTAGGTGTCTATTTCTCACACAAATATAACTTATATGTATATAAATATGGGATTGTCCCATACATAATACAAAGCTTTCTCCTTTTTCCATATGCTGATAATGGTGAGGTAATGGTAAGTGCACAACAAGATCTGAACATTTGATTTTCAATCAGTCAACATTTGAATTAGCAACAATCTGTAGATTGACATGTCATCTTCAATTGTTATGGTAAGCATTGTTCAGCAACGACTGTCGTTGAACGATTTTGTAAGGGCTGACAGATTTTGAACTATCGGTACTCCAATCAATTCAACTGAACAATATAGAATGTTGCCATTGGATGGACTTATTCTTTGTCATCAAATTAGGTCACAGGAATGATATTTCTCAATGATTGGTTTGCTCTGAATTTCTGGTCTTAGAGTTTTGAGTGTGGTACATGGAATGAGATTTTGTAGTGCAACTAGTTTAAAACTATAATAGACATGATGAATGCACACACATGCCCGCTGATGATACGCCTTAGCTACATGTATTATAACATCTCTTGGCTTGGGTCAGTGGAAATCAGTGTTCAAAGTGAAATGAATAATTTGAGTTACCTTGTTGAAGAGTGCAAAAAACCCTTTGGCCTTTTCAGACTCACCTGTAGAAAACCTTTAGGAATTATGGTACCATCTTCTTCCTTCAGTAGTACGCCTCGCATAATTGTCCAAATACCGGAGACAAGTTCTTGTCTTTAGAAACCCTGGATTTTATGACGCCACTCTCTAGCTGCCATAGCATCCCCTGTATTACATTCCTGGCTTAGCTCTTTAAATGCGCTGATATTTGTTGTTTAAGATATGCTTAACTTTCAGCTTCCTCTTTATTTATCCTTCATGGTGCCTTGAGGGAGGTAGATACATGTACTAATGCTTCCAGAATTTGAGCTTTTGTAGTCTCTGCAATCTGTCATGTGACTCATGTCTGTAGAGCATCGTTGACAGCATAACCAGTCAGAACTACATTGTACATAACAGAATCTTCCTTAAGAAGAAAACTGCAATGCATTCTTGTGTTTTGCTGGAAATTCCTTTATTAACATGTCGTAAAGGATGCAAAAGTGTTGCAATCATGCCAGTTTCCAGATGGCACTTTTCTTTGTATGTTCCTTTTGGCTTTGTGCAGTGCATGCCTGGTATTAAAAAAACATGGGATTCTCATGTGTCATGTGCAGAGAGCTTCTGTAGGGCATTTGTCATAATAATGAATTTAGTCTTAAACGAATACATCGTCGATTTCAATCTTGCTTCAACTTGTGCCTTTTAGCTTCCATTTCAGTTGTCTTCAATTCCTGTGTTAAATCCACAATTTCCATTCTTTGATTCTGTAGTTCTTTTTCGTCCAAGATCATCTTCCTATAGGCTGCTTTTCTATTTCTGTCAGACGCCCTTTTGCCTCTTCTTTTTGTGAGATAGGGATCGAAATCAGGCCTTTTCACATGTATAATGGATGGTAAAAATGGCTGGTAAATGTGCATTTGTAATCTGGCTGATATACTATAATGTCAACTTATGTTCATGTTGATATTTCGCTGGCTGAATGCTAGTTGCAGTGTGCATGTAAAATAGATGACTTATTTTAACTGTTACAGTACATGTAATAACTACAAGTACTAGCCTCAATTCTGTAAACTGCTTTCAGTGTGTCCACCCATTTTTTCATCCAGTTCGTCATCCATCTATGTTGCCTTTTACAATTTCCCTGTATCTTTTTCTTAGAAACACAGATTTGTCTGGTTCCTTTAATACTAATGTTAAGAATTCTGCAGTTAGTGTGCAAAATACATGCCACCAACTATACCAAACTAATCATCTGAAATACATTCCCGTTTTTAAAATATAGGTAATGTTTCTGAACATGCAGCTATCAACTGAAGATGAGCCTAGTAGAACTGAGTATGGCATTGCAAACTGATTATCAGTCACTAACAAGGTGTAATACTGTACAGCTCAGAATGAAATTAACACGCTAGGACCGAAACCAAAGAAAATGAAAACAGAAATGGTACAATCCCTAATTAGCTACAGTGCACATAAATCAACAACTGTTTTTATTTCATTTTAGTTCTAGCCACCACTTTAGTTTGGGTTTTTAGCAGTTTTTGACGGCTTTGACATTCCTGTTTTACAAAGCTAAACATGGCTTGAAGATATCATTAAAAAGATCAACGCAATGTTGCCTTAATGGCTTCATAATTTTAGGGCCTGTATCTTACTTTTTATGAAAGTTAACATATTTAAGAAACTTCCAGTAGCATCAATTACAATAAATATGTTAAATAGATAATCCATTTGGAAGTATGAAAAATTGAGCATAAAATTTATGAAAAGGTATCTTGAAAAAAAATATACAAGCCTCATGATCAAGTAAAAGCTAATATGAAGTAACTAGATGCGTTTTCTCAAGGAAAAACTGAGAATTCGCTTGCTTTCTTTTTGTTATACTTTTAAAACCTTCAGTTGAAATTATGATATCCTTCCTGGTTGATGAAAAATTGGCAAAAAGGTGTTATGTTTTATTTTTTAGAAAATTATCATTCTAAGATGAACTTCTGAGCTACGCACATTCTAGGGAAGTCTCATGAAGGAAGAAAATGTATGCAGCTTATTAACAAATAGGCATGTTTATTTTTCTGTAGCATGTTACATGCCCTTCATTTCAAATTTCATATTATTTTGAAACACCCCATATCGGTAATTTACGCAATAATTTTGATTGAATTCTACCAAAAGCTTTCTGAGGAGATGGATGGACAGACAGATAGATGGAGGTGATTGTAATATCCCTGCAGTTTTTTCAAAACTGGTATAATTAAGAGATTAAATGAAATTTATTGATATTTGATTGTTGTACATTAGCTGAGCCCTCAGGAATACTGTTGATAACAGTCGGCAGTCGATCCAGAACAGTCACCGGCATAGCTACATATGTCAGCCATTGATGTATGTAGTAGCTGATCATGTTTCGAACGTACATCATCATGTTTTACTTCAAATATACTGTTTCCATACAGAAATTAGATTATACACTAACATATCAAATTTTTATTGTTATAAAATCCACCTTAGTAAATCCATCAGCTGTAGCAGGAAAAACTGAAGCCATCGCCCATCAATCACCTGCAAAAAATAGGTAGGATAAGTTAGAAATATCCAAATTCTAGAAGAGTAATATTAAGACTTTAACACTCAAATTTTTTCAGGAAAATTTCTAATTTCTCATAGACAATGTCCATTTGCAGACCAAGAGCCGCTCATTCCAGTGATACATTTTCAAAAATAGTCTTCTCTTGGTCTGCAAATGGATATTTTCCTAGATAACTTAAGAAGCAGTTTCGGTCTGACTTTAGTGCTAGATGGTTAACAATATACGGTGCAACATATAGCTGGTGATATGGAATATACTGTTAGACCATATGACCCGACGGCAGCTGTTATGGTCATATATCACCCTCAGACTGTAGCACAGAAATCAAACATAATACAGGGTGGGAATATATTCTCCAAGAAGGGAGTACTACTACTATTGCATTAACCCTTTCAGCTGACCAGAGCAAATAATACATTTGATACAAATGTGTTAAAATTTTGTTGAATACTTTTAAATTAATTACCAGTCAAACTGGTTTCAAAATATTCAACATCTTACTTATATAATGACTGTTAAAGCGAAATTCTGGGATTTCAGGTTCAAAGTGGTAAAATGTGATAATTGATTTTGATTTGGGCCAACTTCCCTAATAGTGCAGGTTACTGAGCTATAATGAAATATTTGTCTTCTCCGGCATCATAATAATTATTAAGTTAGCAAATGTGATGTCACTGCTTATTTTCACCAATTACTCAATAGCTTATTTAACCGAGAAAGTTATGGATTGTCGCAATGGAGCCGCAGAAACAATAATATATATATATCCCTTTTGTTTACCTCTGGTCGCGAAATAGTAATAAGGTTGAAAATAAACAATCCTATATTATAAGCTCAATCAGCGATGCATGTCTTTGTTTACAATTTTCGAAAAAAATTCTACTTCAATCACTGGCAGTAATACGGCCGAGTTGAGATGCCAAAGCGGTCAAATACTGTACATGTATATTGTCATCAAGCTTCCTAATTGGCGGTTTCGTTGATATAGTCATCTGTCAACTTTTAAGTCTGTGGCGTACAAGAAATATGCATAGATTGACCTATTGGCACACAAAGTTTAGTACTTTTTTGCAAAACAGCTGATCGTGACGCCATTTTGCAGGAAAAAATTAATATGCGTGGATTCCCGACCAATCAGACGCGTCAATCTTATAGCACATGATACGGTATTGCCAATAACAGGTAATGAGCTCGGTACTTGGAAATTAGATACAAGTCGGACTCTGCAAATTCTTCTTGTTCTCTGACAATCCTTCAGGCTAAACGATTCCTATTGGAGACACCGCGTTGAAAAAATTACCGATGCTATTGAATGTTCATGTAAAACATTCGCGTTCGCTGATTAAATCGGTGAGTGAAATCAGCAATGATACATAGCATAAAATTTGCCATTTATTCGCCGTCAATTCTGAGCAACTCTGGTATTTATTCGGTTATGTATAAAGGAATTATTCAACATTGAATGAGACCCCCCCCCCCCCCCAAAATCATGTCCGGAATTTCTCGGAATTTTACTGTACTATGACATAATATAATTGTCATTTTCACATATTATCGGATGAAAACCTTGACGAAACGTTGGTATCTGTTAGTTTTAATACCAATGTGATTAAATTTATCAATGGCATTTGCAAAATTTAAAAAAACTTCGATAAATTTTGCAAAAATAGACCAATGTACTTATCCTACAAGGTGTGTCCATTCTGACAGGCACATTGACCAAGTAAAATATATTTTATTCATACAAATTTTATATGTACTAAAAGGAATCTTATTGCCCTTTCTAGTGATATATAGTTTTATATATGCTGGCCTGTTACTTTGCGAAAAATAGTTCATATAGTTGTCATGGTAGCGCTACACCGCTATCTCGTCACTGACGCTTATAGGCTAGGGTTCTAAGCAAGTTTTCTAGCTTTTGGCTGTAGGGCTGTGAGCATGTTTTTGTAAAATCTTGGTAGGGCCCAGAGAGTTAAATATGTCACTATTTACAGATCAGGCTGCGCTGTGTTTGGTAATATATTGTTTCTTACTTACGCGCATGCATGACTATTACACTAATAGGAGAGAGAAAATATGTAATGGTTTAATGAATGTTATTGAATACTGGAATGCACAGGTGATGGCATGCCATCGCATATCACTACACTATTGCCAACATAGATGTTCTACACTACCCGACCCTGGGGGCAGAGCCTAATGTAAACATTGCCTCGCAATCATATGGGTAACTAACATACCAACTCTGGTTGAATTCCACCAGCTTTAGCTTTCTGGCCCACCTTCTGCCTGTCTCCCACCCCACCATGGGGAATGGAGTTTGATGTAAATGTTGTCTTGCAGTCTGCAATCATACATGTATGGGTAAGTTGCATAACAAATTTTATTGAATTCCACTAAACGCTCTTGGAAGACATAGCCGGATGGACAGACGGAATCGATTGCAATATCCCCTCCGTTTTTGTCAAAACATATGGGGATAATAAACCTGCACCAATGTGATAAATATAAAGGTCTATGATCTGCTCAGTAGTAGTTATTCCTCTCTACTGGCACAGGTAATACAACACTGACACGAGTCCTTCCTCAGATGCACAGACATAATAGTCAGCCCCTACTCGACACAATACCAGACCTCATCAAGCTCCTGAACATCTGTGAACCTCCAGAGAGAGTCAGCCTCATGGAACTGTTTGGACTCGTGGCTAAAGATAATCCAAAGGTATGTACTACCAGGGTTCTGTCAAGGCAGGGCCCTTGCACCAATTAGCACTATGAAATTCACAATGCCCCATAATTACCTTCACAGATGGGTCAATGGTCCACAGGATTAAAGGCCATAGCTAAATTCCATATATGTACATGTAATTGACCCAACATTTCACAAAACGTTCCATGTTTTTTAGAGGGAGTCAGCCATTTGACCTCACTAAGTAGAACACGATAGTCCTGTTTCTAGTGAGTGTATTAGTAATATTCATACGGCTCCTTTATTGGCATGTACTGCCAACATACAGTGAGGCTCAGAAATAACTGAGAATGTTTCCAAGACAAAATAAAATGCACTGTTGAATATTTTGGACTTAGTTTGATTGGAAGTCATTGAGCAATGCCTTCCTATCAATGTAAATCCAAACTATTCAACAGAACATTTCTTACATCGTGTTCAGAATTGTGATAACTAATATGGGTCTGTTTTTGTTTTAGAAATGTCTTTACTTATCTATGCGCTGTACAGAACAGCTATGTCTATTAGCAGTGAATGCCATTAACCCTTACCACTCTGATATCAACATTCTATCTTTCACTGTGTCAATAGCAAAGAAACTGGTGTACATTTTTCAGCAATTTTGGTGGACGATGTTGCTGTCTACGACAGCACCATCTTTCACCAAATTTGTTGAAAAATGAACACCAGTTCATCTTTTAATTTAATTTGAAAAATTTTAAATTTCAACATCAGATTGGTACTGGTTAACCCTTTAATTCTCAAAGTTGTTCTTTGAAAATTTTTCACTGGAATGACTGGCTCAATAACCAAGCCAGGCATTCCTGTGGTTAAATTGTCACACTCCTCTCTTGGCAAGCAAGTGGATGTTCTTGAGACACGTTCAGAGGCTGCTTTTGGTGGTCATGCCCATTAAGCCTTTAACCGTCAAATTTGATCCCGAAAAGTTAAATTTTCTCATAGAAAGTGTCCATTTGCAGACCAAAAGAAGACTATTTTTTTTACTTTACCACTAATGACTAGCTCAGTTATCGAGCCATTCATTCCAGTGGTAAAATCTCAAAAATAGTCTTCGTCTGCAAATGGACATTTTCCAAGACCATTGCAGATTCCATTCTTGGTCAATTTAAGTGGTAAAGGGTCAACGGAACCATAAGTAATTATTTGGCTAATTATTTGTAAATCAAAGTTCTTTATATGTTCCTGGGACGGATCATACCAATGGACTCATTTTGAGTTCTTAATGCGTGAATCATACTCGGCAAGCAATGAAGATGTGGGCATGGTGTATAACCTTAAATTATATTATTAAGTGTATTTTATCTCAATTACATGGCATATCGCATCAGATTTAGTCTGATTTATTTATGACTACCATGTCATGTACCTGTTTGCAAGATATTCATGGCACAGGCTTGTCCAAAATGAAAGTACATACCCAATTCACCTTTCCAGAGTACCCACCCATCATATGATGTCATAATGAACTGTGTGATGTGTAGAATGACATCATAATGAATGACATCGATAAGTACGTCACGAACGCATATTTGAAGACGGTCTATGCATTGTTGTACAAATTGTTTGCTTTTACTATATAATAAATATTCTGTTGAATATTTTGAAACTAATTTGATGAGACGCTGTTGCTTCCATAGGCGGCAACAGCGCCCAGTCAAATTAGTTACAAAATATTCAACAGCTTCCCTGTATAGTTTTCAGGAAATTGATAGTTAGGGCATTCGGGGATCGATCAAGCTCAACACGGCCAGGTGTGCAAATTATAACCACATCAAAGAAATTGAGGGAATAGAAAATTGGTTCCATCGGAAATATTTACGTAAACTTTGCGCACATGAAAATTGGGTTCCACCAATTTGGAGTGGCCTGTGGTATAAATAACGTGTATCTCTAATTCTAGCTTTTTGAAGCGCATGTATCAACACTTTGTCAATATCTGTCATATGGGCTGTTATCCACGCTTATCTTAAACATTCTGGTGGAGATTTGTCCAGTAAATTCCCAAGCTCTCGATAAACAGCTCACAGAGATCAAAGCTGTGGTAGAAACTCAATCCGCAACATTGCAGCAAGTTGGAAAGATTGTCGGCGCAGTGGGACTCCTTGATGAAGTAAGTTATAAATGCATATCTACATGTTAATATACAGTACAGCTCATAAATTAGTTGCTATGCATTTTCCAAAACACAAACAGAAATATGTTTTAGTACGATTTTGAACACAATGTAAGCGATGTTCTGTTGATTGCTTTGCAGCAAGTTAAGTTAAATTAAATCCAAAATATTCAACGGTATGTTTTATTTTGATTTAGAAAAGTCACTTTATTTCTAATCTGTACTGTAGATGTCCCTCCATCTGAGCTTCAAATTAACCGGGGTTGGTTGTACTAGTCATGGAAATCCTGGAAAGTCATGGAATTCCAGGCCTGGAAAGTCATGAAAAATCAGCATTTTTTATCATAGGTGATGGAAAAGTCATGGAAAATAGTAATCATGAAAAATAACAGAAATATGTTTGCATAAATTACTGTCATACATTACTGTCATCACCTCTATGCTATAAAAAATATGGCAACAGCTTAATTATCAAAACAAAGCTTTGGCTTGTTTGTTGCAAGATACAATATTCAGATATTTGCAGAATAACTCTGATCGTAATTTATGTAGCTACTTCGGGAACTAAAGAAATGGCGATCCACTTTGTGGCGGCAACACATGGATGAAAAGTAAAACCCTGGGCTCACTGCTCTGAAGTATTGTCAACATTGCTGCATGCTGCATCATGTGGAATGTAGCCTTCCAGTCCATCTGGAGCTATGGATTCATAGATCAAAGATGCCCAGGTTGACAAAAAGCGTATGTTTATATAGCGCATCCTGTGTATCCTTGATGTTGTATAATTGTAACAACTGGCCAGCTCCAAAAGCATCTCGCGACAAACTTGATGCCTGCCACCACAAACACCTATGCATCATCACTGGGCACCGATGTCCAGACAGAATAATTTCCAATGATACTCTATACAATGTGTGTAATACATCGCCGCTGTCCATAAAACCTGCCAAACAAAGATGGTCCATGTTTGACCATGCGCTAAGGATACCAGAAGAAAAACTAGCACAGAGAGCCTTGGAATTCATCCTACTGGGAGCCAGAAAATATAATGCCAGGCGAAGACGACATTGAATAAATAAGTTAAGCATGCTTTTAGGTGACCTCAAGAAGGCAGGACTTGGTACATTCAGATAAAAAATAGATAAGACATGGTCAAAAGCAAAGAGGGACTGATTGTGGCTGTAGGATATTTCTACTACTACAGCCACAGAATACAGTAATCATACATACAATAAAATGCACCTTAAAATGTTGTTTAATAGTTTGTTGCAAAACAGCTATTTAGGAAAGTTTCATATGCAGAAAAACCTACAGAGCCATCACACAGTTGTTTCCTGAATCCTGATAAATGAACTTGCGCACTATTTTGCCTTTAAAACATCATTTCAATAACAATTGCCTCTATTAGTCTTTCAAATGTGCAATAGGCATAGGCAACCCTGTATTATCAAAGGACAATATAGCATCCTTGATGCAAATATCACACAATGCTTCTGTTTACTAAAGAAAGTCCTAGGCTCTAACTATTATATCTAATTTGATCTATTAAACAACCGGCTGGTTGGCTGCCCGGCATCATGGGTCCACCCATATCATGCAAAGTAGGATGTGGCAGTGATTGATTGATTGATCAATCGATTGATCGATCAATTTGCTCATTGGATTGTTGGATGGATAACAATTGTGAAAACATTGCTGAATGATTTTGCTGCCTTAGGCAACAGCACTGTTTGCAAATTTGTCTTACAGGTATCATTCAAAAGAGAATAGAATAATCTAATCTAAAAGGAACTGCTGAATCCAGCAAGTATAAAGGCTTGTAGTACATATCCACTGGACTGGTAGAGGCATGAATACCCCACACATTTTCGTCAGTGGTGGGAGAAAGACCCATAGAGTTATCCCTATCACATTTCAAAGCTTCAATGTAATCCTTAAGCATGTCAAGGCTGTACAGTAGATATGTACAAATGTGCCTATGGCAGCGACAGCTCCAAGTCAAATTAGTTTCATAATATTCAAAAGAATGTTTAATAAATTTATCAGCTCTAAGTTCAATAAGATTCAGAATTATACAAATTTAGGTGCCCCTAATGGGCAGGTGGATATACACAGTCATGCACATGACAGACCTCACCTACTGCGCATGTGCATACTGGTACTTCCGTTTTCTAATATATTGGCTGTTCAAACAACATTGTGAAAACTTTCATCTATGGCTGAATCAAAATCACCAGAGGAGTCATCTTCATCTTCCGTTAAGGTGATATTGTTCCATATGTTAATTAAGGCTTGTAACTTTTATATGTTACCGGTTTTCGTTCGCGGCCGATTTGGCGTTAACACGATTTCAGGCGCTGGGAATCCTTGTTAAATTCTCCCAGCGCCTAGGGCTATTAATCCCTTGTGCTTTGTGTCCACAGGTTCAACTTATGGATGATAGGGGTTCCTGTGCTTCTCTCGGAGGTTGTTCACGTCTCTTTTTCTGACATCATTATGATGTGTCTAGGGGTCGGAGATATAGGGCGAATAAATATCTCCATCCTTTTGTCCCATCCCCTTCTTCAGACTCTACAGAAAGAAGAGACTTGGCAGATGGATGGATGTGTTCTTCTGCACAAGAGGATGGTTTGCCTGTGTTCAGGATAAGGGTTTATTAGTTATGGCACCTAATTATTTGAAAATATTTAAAATTTCTGCTGCCATCTTTATTGCACTGTATTCTCTCTTGTAGGTGCATGGGCTCTCGGATATATAATTTAATATTATATTATTCTTGAGTAATGAATGTATTTAGTTACTAGGTATTTCTTGCATTCATCTCTAATGTCCCCTCTCCTTGAAGGAGCTGTTGCATTGAAGTTTTTGATGTCATAATCAACCAGAGATTTTTTTTCTCTCCTTTGATGTCATAATCTTAGTTTAGAGAAATCTATTTGATGTTATTATCATCCTTTATTATGAATATGGAGCAATATCTAGATAGTCATAATCCTTCTCTCTCGTCCTTCTAATATTCTTAATACAGTTTTGCTGGTTGTTTTTGTTATTGTTTAACAAGAGAAGACATCTGTCCCTTCAAGGTTGTCAGTAATAAAAGTGGGTGTCTTCTCTCTCGAGTTTGTTTTTGTATTTACTAAAAAGAAATAACAAAGTTTACAAACTATAATACTCATTGTCTTCGTATGCCTACCTTTCAGAAGTCATCATGTCCAACTTGCTTCAAGTACCTGAAGGCTAGATTCTTCCTCCACCCTTGCCCATCTTGTACAGTTTGTAGGCTGTCCAACAAATGTGACATTTTAAAGAGTGGGGGGGATCTAACCTCTGAATTCTTTGCTTTGCAAGCAAAACTGGTGGTCGAGGATGGCAAGAAGGCGAAGAAGGAGGGTAAGAAGAAGGCCTCTAAGAAGGGTGAGCTTGAGGCCTTCAAGGTAGAATTAGTGAGTGAGATGCGCAGGACTTTAAAAGACCTGATGCCTGACATGCTTCGCGGCATGTTGCCGGGCACAGGTGTTTCAACTTCCTGCGCATTGACCTCAGTGCAGGTAGCCCCCGTCCCTGGATCATACCCTACTAGGTCAGACAAGGTTTTCAGTGATCCATGGGCAGCCGTTTTGGTCCCAGGCTTGATGTTCGCATCGCCTGGTGATCCAGCGGCGTGAGCAGCATCAGGCGGGACCCGACCAGCGGCCCTGACCACAATCACTCGCGGAGTACCCTCGTCATCTGCCCTCGGGCATTCTCCTGGTCAGTCTTGTTTAGCTTTCCTTGCTAATCCAGAGTCTAGCTTTCCTGACCAGGAAGATGATGAAGACTACATGCTCGGCCCTCAGGATGATCATGAAGACATGGATGCGAGTATCTACACTCCTCTCATAGGGAGCGCGGCCACTCGCACCTATGGTTCTGTTCCCTTTCATGATTCAACCTGTGGGCCGATTTGGAGCGGACGGCTGCCCGTATAAGATACCACGCCTAGACGTGGAATCTCATATGGATGATCCGGGCCACGCTAGTGTGCTACATGCCCCTCACACGAGCAAGGTCTCGGTGCACGGTCTGCCCATGGAGAATGTCATGCCAGCCCTCGCTGGTCCGTATGCTTTCCCTGAACAGCCGGGTACATCTATAGCCTCCTCCACGGCCCTACCTACAAATGCCATTGAAGATGATGAGAGCCCGCTGCTCGCAATTCGCAGTTAACTACGGACAAAGACTAGTCTGACGCGTGCACGTGGCTCCTCGCAGTCAGACCAGACCTCTCTGTGGATGAAACGGCCGCTAGTAACCAACGGGCATGGTTACAGGCAAAGCCGTTGGCCACCACGACTCAGTCTCTGCTGTATGCTGAACATATCTTAGATATGTTCACTGCGGCCGAGGAGTCGATCCGACCGAAAGGTCGCCTCGCAAAGGCCCCCCCCCCCCCCGCGATGTTGAATTACTGCTAGTCAGTACTCTCGATATGGTCTAGCGCCCAGGCGGGCTGTAATTCTAGGCCTGGAACACTTCTTAAAGGAAGTGGACAGAAAATTTGTGATGATACGTTCAGACAACTCAACAGTAATGAGTTACATAAACCGCCAGGGCAGAACGAAGTCGCCCAGTCTCTGTATGATGACATGGAAACTGCTTTGCTGGTGCATGGATCATATGATCACCTTGAAAGCAGTTCATATTCCGGGAAGGCTGAATCTGTTAGCAGACTCATTGAGCCGAAGGATGAGCATTCTGCCTATGGAATGGCAACTAAATCAATGTGTGGCAGATCATCTGTTCAATCATTGGGGAAAACCCAACATAGATTTATTCGCAATGAAGAAGAATGCAAAGATGACGACGTATGTTTCTCCGATTCCAGACCCAAGCGCTATCGCAATAGATGCACTAGCTATCAGATGGAAGGGAATGTATGCATACGCATACTCTCCAACAATCCTGATTCCAAGGATTCTTCAGAAGATCAAGCAGGAGGAATGCCAAGTACTTCTGATCGCCCCAAATTGGCCACGCCGATCATTGTTTATGGATCTGCTGGACCTTCTGGTCTGCAATCTGGATCCTATGCCTCTGATGGACAATATTATCTTCCAGGGCAAGACCCTTCACAACAATCCGTCAATGTTTCAATTGACTGCATGGATGTTGTCAAAAAAATCCGCGATTAAGAAGGGCTTTTCTGAGCAAGCAGCCAATTTCATGGCCAGAGCCAGAAGGTGGTCAACCTCCAGAGCATATAATTATAAAATCAACAGATTTGCAGAATGGTGCTCAAAAAGATGTATCAATCCAATGGATGCATCTAATCAGGTAGTAGCTGATTTTCTGTCACCTGTATGATGCCTATAGCCTCAAGCCTAATTCTATTGCGGGATATAAATCAGCATTAATGACTGTTATCCCTTGCTTGGCAAAGAGGGGAAGTGATGAAGTATGTGTTTTAAATACTCTTCTTAAAGGTATGGGCAATCTCAAACCGAGAAATCCTCCACTGACAGCGTCATGGAGTCTTTCTCTGGTTCTTCAAGTTTTGAGTGATAAACCTTTTGAACCACTTAGTGCTATTTCTATTAAATTATTGACACTTAAAGCTTTATTTTTAGTTGTGGCAGCATCAGCCAGACGCAGAAGTGAAATTCATGTCTTGTCTGCTGAGCCTGACCGTTATATAGTTACAGGTGAAGGCCTTAAGCTTTTACCGAGATTGAATTTCTTGGCTAAGAATCAATCTTTAAAATACATATATCCAGGTCAACCTATTATTTTACCTGCCTTAACCAGATATGATCCTGGTGCTAAAGCATGGTGTCCTGTCCGTGCTTTAAATAAGTACAAGAGAAGATCTCGGGTTTGGCGGATGGACCCATGCTCCCTATGGTTGTCATATATTGAACCCCATGGTAGGGCGTCAAGAGACACTATTTCCAGATGGATAGTAGAATGCATTCAATTCTGTCATAAGACAACCACTGGAATTCAAGTAGATAAAGCCAAGGCTCATAGTGTCTGTGGTGTGGTAACTTCCACGGCATTATTTAGTGGTGTTTCTATTGAAGACATTATATCAGTAGCCCAGTGGCACTGTGAATCAAGTTTTACCGACCATTACCTCCGTGATACTTCTAACCCGTTCGCCGTCTCAGTCCTCAGAAAATAATTAAATGTAGAGGTATGTATTTGTAATTAGTTTTCTTCCTCTGCTATTTACAAATATCACATTTGTTGGTAGGGTATTCCTACTATTATCTGGTACCATTCTCTTCATCCGGTGGGGGAAGAGATGAGTTCTGCGCCCAAGATATTAGAGGTCAGTATATGTGACCATTTTGTTTTTTGTCTTAGTGATGGTGTCATATTTTTAATTTTTAATATGGTGATGGTTAATGTCTCTTAATTGTGGTTCTTTCAGCAATTCTTCTTTTTCCAATGTCTAGTAATACTTATCATCAAGTATTAGAGAACATGCTAGTCATTTAGAGCAGTGTTTTTTCCTAACCGTCCTCAGAAAGAGGGGGGGGGAGTGCATTTGCTTTTTGATCAATCTCTCTTCATCTGTGATTATCCGATGCAAAATTCTATTCCTGGTTGTGTGTTCAGACACAATTTCAGATGTTTTAAATCTCTTGAAAATTCAAAGAGCTAGTCTCTTCGAGGGTGTGCTGGTTTTCAGGAGCTTGCCTCCCTCCCGCCAAATTTACTTTCAAATTCTGGCTTTTATCAAGAGTGTTAGGGAGGTAAGTATGTTCTCATGATGTGAAATAAGAGAATTTACTAAATTTCTTTTTCACGAATGAGATGACATACTTACCTCCCTAACAGTATCCCGGCCTCTCCACCCCACGGTGGCCTGGTCCTTTGGTTATTTGAATAGTTGCTTCTATGTCAGCCAATATAGTACCAGTATGCGCATGCGCAGTAGGTAGGGTCTGTCATGTGCATGACTGTGTACATCCACCTGCCCATTAGGGGCACCTAACTTTTTATAATTCTGAATATTATTGAACCTAGAGCCGATATACTAGTATATCAAGAGTGTTAGGGAGGTAAGTATGTCATCTCACTCGTGAAAAAGAAATTTGGTAAATTTTCTTAATTCGTAATGGGCCTATATCACTTTGATTATGACATCAGATAACAAGTGATGTACATGTATTTATTTGAATATGATGTCCGATACTTTCAGTGACCAATAAATAGATAGTAAATTTATATTGCGCTGAACTCCATGCGATCGTATGCTCTAAGCACTATACATCTGATCCCCTGTTCATTTGACAGTCAAAGTCTGACAGCCACATACGGCGCACAGAGGGCTATGTCATCACAGGTCCAATCCCTTCATTGAGTGGAACTAGTTAGCAATACAGTATGTATGATTACTGTATTCTGCGGCTGTAGTAGTAGAAACATCCTACAGCTGCATTCAGTCCTTCGCTTTTGCCCACTGTGTCTTGTCCTTAGCCGAAATCCTTAGCTTCCTCAGGTCCATTCTTGACTTGAGTGTACCGAGTCCTGCTTTGTTAAGGTAGCCTCGTAGCATGCTTAGCAGATTTATACAATGACATCCTCTCCTGGCTTTGTATTTGCTGGCTCCGAGTAGGGCGAATTCCAAGGCTCTCTGTGCTGGTGTATCTTCTGGCATCCTTAGCACATGGTCAAACATGGACCATCTTTGCTGGCTGACTTTTACAGACAGCGGCGACGTGTTACACATCTTGTATAGTGCATCGCTGGAAATTATGCTGTCTGGCCATCGGTGTCCAGTGATGGTGTGTAGGTAGGTGTTTGCGGTGGCAGGCATCGAGTTTGTCTAGAGCTGCTTTTGGAGCAGCCCAGTTGTTACAGTTATACAGCATCAAGGATATGCAGGTTGCATTGTATAAACATAGCCTCTTTATCAAGGGCATCTTTGATCTACGAATCCATAGCTTCCAGAAGGACTGGAAAGCTATGTTCCCCATGATGCAGCATGCAGAAATGTCAGCAGCACTGCAAAGCAGTGAGCGCAGGATTTTACTTTTCCTCCATGGTTCGCCGCCACGACAGGAAAGTCCATTAGCAATACAGTACAGCTAGTAAATAAGTTAACATTTTTCCAAAACAAGAACAGAAACATTAGATGTTTTGTTGAGGAGCAATGACTTCCCATCCAATTATGTTCAGAATATGCAACCGTATATTTTATTTTGTTTTGGAAACATGATACGTTATCTCTGAGGCGTACGTTAGCTTGATGCAAAATGGACTTTCCTGTCAGAATTTCATATTGTGAAATACTCAATACCCGGGTTTGGTGAGGGTCATCATATGAAATTTGTATACAAAACTCTGATTTATAGCACAGTATTAGCAGATTGTTAGAAAGGCTTTAACTATAATCTTGTTATGTACAGTATAACCACAACTACCAAAAGAACATTGTGATGACAGTCCATCTTACATCCATCATCTGCTATCTCTCCATTAAATTTTTCCTTTAAATAAACCATTCTAAAGAGCCATTAGGCCGATTTCAATTACATTTGATAGGAATCATCATTAGGGCATAGCAATCCAAGATTGTTTAAGCGACGGTATTTGGGCCATAGCCATCTTCAGATTTGTGACTTTTCGAAACGCCTTTAAACATCTCAGGAAACATATGGCCCACTTGACATGAAACTTAAGAAGCTTCATTTAGGGCATGGGCTAAACCAACTTTGTTCAAGAGAATCTGATTGGATAATTTGTCTGACAGCCATCTTGTATGGCCTAGTTTTTACATAGACGACTTCTGAAGAGATTAAACGGAAACTGACAAAATTACAGGAACTAATAGCCATTCAAGTTTTTTAACCCTTTCATGTGAAACCGGCCTCTACAGGGCTCTCGAGGAATGTTCATTTGCAGGCGAAGAGATGACTATTTTTGAAAATTATACTACTGGAATGACTGTCTCGATAACGGAGCCAGTCATTCTAGTGGTAAATTTTCAAAATTTGTCTGCTTGGCCTGCAAATTGACATTTATTAAGCAAAATGTCTTAATTTTCTTAACAAAATTTAGACATTAAAGGGTTAAGGGAAGGGAAGTTGATCTGTGAAATAATATGGCCAGAATTAGGCAACATGTGAGCATTTAGGGCACCATTTCAAACTTTTATTTGATGGATTTTGAATTTGTTGAAAATGTCAAAAGCTTGATGTGAATATAATATACGATGAATAAAAATAATTTTGCATAGTAAATTTGTTGTATTGCGGCCATTTCAGAGTCATGCCAGATCATCTGTGTCATACCTCGTGTCTCAGCTGGCATCCGGAGAGCATAGCGCGCAGCCAATTGTTCTTGAAGAGATTCGCACACTCTGCCAAAAACACCCCACTCTTCTCAGTGAGCATATACAGTCAGTCGAGGCCAACACACATTCAAGTTCCAGTGCAGTTAAGCTTATGGTTCAAGAGATCAAAGAGGAGCATATCAGGAAGTAAGTACATGAACTCTATAGCTTTCCAATAATTGGGATGACTAGATTACATGCCCTTCCGTTTGTAACCTCTTTTAGACTACAGTTGTCTTAGCCCTTTCAATGACAAATCCCTGAAAAAATAAATTCTCTACGATTTATTGCATATTCAGTTGAATATTTATCCCCATGTTTTAAAAACATGTCGAGGATATTGTAATCGCCTCTGTCCGCATGTCTGTCCATCCATCACGCTATCTCCTCCCAAACTGTTGGGTGGAATTCAACCAAATTTGATATGTGAGTTACCCATATGATTGTGGAGTGCAAAAGGACATTTGCATTTGGCTTTGGCCCCAGAGGTGGGTTTTGGTGGGTCAAAAGTTCAAAGCGGTGAACGTGGGGATTTGTGATGACGTGTCATCAACAAGGCAATCTAGTTTGAAATTAATATGACTGGAAGCTGTTGCTGCCAAAGGTAGAAATGGCTGCTAGCCATTAAATTAATTTAAAAATATTCAACAGTTTTCTTGCCTTGAAAATAACATATGCCAGGGAATTCATCAGTGAAAGAGTAAATGAGGCACTGAAATAACTGGCTCAGAGTCAGGCATTCCAGTGGTAGAATTTAAAAAATGGTCTGGTATGGCAATGGACATTTCTCAAGACCACTGCAAAAGCCATTTGAATATTAATTAGTTAACCCTTTAACCGCTGAATTTGTTTTAAAGGTTTTAATTTTCTCATATAAAATGTCCATTTGCAGACCAAGAGGAGACT
The DNA here is from genome assembly GCA_034401795.1 of Chaetoderma sp. LZ-2023a. Taxonomy (NCBI): domain Eukaryota; kingdom Metazoa; phylum Mollusca; class Caudofoveata; order Chaetodermatida; family Chaetodermatidae; genus Chaetoderma; species Chaetoderma sp. LZ-2023a. Next base: position 136,463,830 of record CM067359.1, on the reverse strand, counting down.
ATTTTTTTTAATTTCCACTAAAAGGACCGGCTCGGTTATCAAGCCAGTCATTCCAGTGGTAAATTTTAAAACAGTTCTCTTGGTCTGCAAATGGACATTTCTCAAGTCCACTGCAGAAGCCGTTTTTGGCTGATATGTGTGTTAAATGGTTTAGAGAGCGGTTGGTTGTAGTAATGTATGTATTATATGTTCTATCTAATCATATTTCAGCTCTGGTGAGAAAGAAATGCGCTCAGTGTCGAGCCAGACAGAGGGCAATGTGACAATTATTACTGTTGGTAATCCGTCATCGCCTGACCCTCCCAGCCCAATTATGGAGCAGAAATTGGTAATCCGGCACCAAATACCCAATGTCCGGCCTGTCAGTACATTCATTCCTTCTACCGTCAATCCGCAACATTCCAAAAAGAATGCGAGGTATGCCCGCAGCACTTTCCTTACACTTAGCAATTTAATGGTTAAGCCATCGAAAACCAGCCTTTCATTGGTCATGGCGATTGATCATTTGCTGACCAAGAGAAGACTATTTTTGAAAATTTACCACTATAATGACTTGCTTGATAATCGAGCCAGTCATTTCAGTGGTAAATTTTCAAAAGTAATCTTCTCTCGGCCAGCAAATGGATATTGACATTTTTTTTTTTTCTTTATCAATCTCTACCACTTGAGTTATAACTCTTTAAACCTTGAAGTATCTCAAATTCACAACACTTACAGGTAATATGTTTATTAGTCTCAAGCTAATTCAACTGGAACAGCTGGCAGTTAAACCGTTTAACACTTGAATTTGTTCAAGAAAATTTCCATTTTCTCATAGAAAATTATCATTTGCAGACCAAGAGACTATTTTTGAAAATTTACCACTGGAATGACTGGCTCGGTTATCGAGCCAGTCATTCCATTGGTAAATTTTCTAAAATAGTCTCTTGGCCTGCAAATGAACATTTCTCAAGACCACTGTAGAAGCCGTTTTTGGTTGATATGAGGGTTAAAGGGTTAAATAATGTCAAAATGTATATTTAAATTTTTTACCATACTATTTATTATTATATTGAAAATGATTTTTCGTATTTGGAAATTTGGTTTCAAAGAGTTAGTGCCATACATGTACCCTGACAGGGTTCCCAGAATCAGTGAAAATGTCAGATGATTTAATTTCTGTTCAGGTTCAGGGAATTTTGTTTTCTCAGTAAACATGGTAAATGTCAGAGAAAAGTCAGGGAATTTTATATTGATGATTTCTGTTATAATTTTATTCTTTAATATGTTCATTCCACATATAAAATGTTGAAAATAGTTTTGTGTTATTGGTACTGTTAGGGTTTAAAAGAATATTAGAAAAATCTACATTTCTCCACCTCTGATTTGTGTCTCAAGCACCCAGCCTGTGACTTGAAAATTTCCGGGAAATGTAAGAGAATTTTATACACTCAAGTCCCTAGCTACCCTACCTGCACGTTGCTTGAGTAATTGGTTAACCTGTATTGTTCAACTCCTGGAAGATAAGATATTTATTTTTAAAATAGCCTTGCTAAAAGCATTTGCTATCTTTTCCATTACATGAGGTCATGAATTCAACATTTGACCTTTGTAGTGCAGCAGTGTAGTGGTTGCTAAATATTCTGGTTACTGCACCTTCAATTGGACATGTCGAATCGAATAACCATGGTTACCTGGAACTGGATCACAAGAATAACATTTCAGATTATTTGGAGCTGAAACTGGAGCCATTTTCTTAGTAATAGAATTTTGATCTGCTTGGATAATGGATATTGCAATGCACTGGAGAGGAAAAGAAAAGGTGAAAAAATGAATGGGGGAATGGAATTAGGAACAAGGATATTAGTATTTAGCATATTTCAATCAACATATCAATATATTATTTAGTTAAATAGTTGCATGTTGAATCTGGTGTGAAATCTTGTTGTAATCATTTCGCACCATGCTCTTGAGTTCGTTTGTTATCTCGCTAATCAACTATTCCATTCCCCAAATAGTAACCTAGAGAACTTGGCTATACTTCACAAGTTTAATGTGTCCTATGTTTTAAATCAAATGTATAGATGAATTTACACAAAAATTTGTTTCTCGAATCATTTGATATTTGCATAAAACGTTTCTTCCATGTGTTTTAATAGGTGTGTAAAGTCACGTAGTTTTGGGACAGGTTTTGTATATGAATGTACACATAAGCTATTTTTCACCTTAAAAAATAGAGGAAAAAGTTGTATTCCATAAATTTTTTGAGAAGAGAACCATAGTATTTGTTAACCTAGAGCTTGAACCAGATTTAATGGCCCTGTGTATCTATTAGATGCCAGTTTCTTCTACTCCAAAAGCACTTTGACGAATCATGAGAAGATGTCATACTGTAAATTTTATGTGGTGAAAGAATTGATTATTTTAGCCGAAGGTATGAAATTTTTTAGTATAACATAAAATATGATTACTAACATGTATTTTTATGTACATTATAGATATTGAAATCGATCTAATTCTCATTTGTGAATTCCATTAATTTGAAGCCTTGCTGCTAATATATATGTACTAAGTTCCTCTCACCCTGTCTTTTGTTTCAGAATGAGCACATACAGTATGAAGGATAGTCCGCTGATTAGCAGTCAGGTTTCTGATCGTGCTACGAGTTCAGCATTCACTGTCGCTAACAACGTCGGCAGAGCAAGTGCTTTATATGTAAGTCATGCTACTATTATGTTTATTATGCAGTATTATTTTGTTACTTGCTGATTTGATTGAAATTTGTTAGATAGAAACCCCGAGATCTTGAGCAGGATTGAGTTCATATTCTCCAGAGTTACCTCCCATGAAATCCAGTCAAATATATTTTAAAGAATTTGGTCCACAGTGACTTACTTTAACCCTTTAAGATCAAGTTGGTCAAGGGTTATTTTTGAAAATATTCCACTGGAATGACTGGCTTGATAATCGAGCTAGTCATCCCAGTGATAAATTTTCAAAAATAGTATTCTTTTTGCCTGCACATTTCTCAAGATCACTGTCCAAGCAGGTTTTTGATGGCATGATAAAGACCTGAAAACATTATGCATCATATTCCCCCGCCCTTGAAAGTGTAGGTGTGGGAATTATGTTTTTGTTTCCATGCATACGTCTGTCTGCCTGTCTGTACAGATCTGTTAACCCAAAAAAGCTCATATATTGGCCTTGCCATCTGTCTGTACAAATGTTGTATTTTTCTTCTATAACTTATCCTCTACATGTATCTATCAGTATAGTTAGAAAGGAGCGAGTGCAACAAGAACAACACCTCTTCACTAAAAATATTCATTGCGTGAGAATTGACATACAGTATACAAACGCCGATCTACAACGCCTTTGATGTGTCTATTTTAGGAATAATTTCAAAGCACTTAATTAAAAAATTAATGGGTGTTAAGTTTGCCATATTTAAGAGACAGTCTTATATGATTAAACCCACAGACAGAGAGACAGACAGGCAGGCATGGCCATCTTAATCGTTTCACCCGTATCGCAATCCCATGGCAAAACCAATAAAAATGCTGTTGAATATTTTGAAATTATTGAACTGGAATCCATCGCTGCCTTCAGCATATTAATTTCAAAATATTGAGCAGTATATGCTATTTTATATGCATTGAGTTTACTTTTTCAGAGCTTTTGTCGGTGAAAGGGTTAATAGTCTTGTGATGCTTCATGTTGAGACTAATTATGCTAGTGAAACATGAGGTGAGTATTCATTTAACCCTTTAATGGTCAAATTTGTTAAAGAAAATTTAACTATCTGCCTAATAAATGTTCATTTACAAGACAAGAGAATATAATTTTAGAAAATTTATCACTGGAATGACTGGCTCGGTTATCGAGCCAGTCATTCCATTGGTAAATTGTCAAAAATTGTATTCTCTTAGCCTATAAACGGACATTCCACAAGACCATAACAAAAGCCGTTCTTTGCCGGCCTGATCATTAAAAGATTACGTGAATAAGTATGGTTGATTTCATCTGCTTACAGCCGGCGAAGCCACGTGATGGAGTACAGACGTTCTGTGAGAAGCATATGAAGACGATACGTAATTACATCAATGCTTTGTCCACCACCATTCCTATGCCATCCAAATGCTGTGTCGTCAGTGAGTCTATTGTAACATAACATAACAATAATGTCATCATTTAATGGCCAAGAAAATAACAAATTTCAGCTTTACTAAATCTGTGCAAGCCTAGAGTAGACTTTTGTTTAATGTAACCCTAGAATGACTGGCTCAGTTATCCAGCCAGTCATTCCAGTGGTAGATTTTCAAAAATGGTCTTCTTGACCTGCAAGTCGACCTCAAGATCAGGTTTTTGCCGACGACCATTAGGCAAGTTTAAATAACAACTTAGCTCCTAGAATACTGAAATGTCACATTCTTGAATTCCATTCCCATTCATTTGAAAAGTAGTGGTTATCACAATGCTTCTGTAAGCTTGTGCTGTCTAGCAATAGGTTTCACAAACATTGTTGTGGTGGCGAAATATACACCAATCTTTCAAATTTCATAGATAACAGGTTAGAACATGGTACCTCTTGCTACCACCATTCACACACACACGCACGCACGCACGCACGCACGTCTTCTCTTTTTGTCTCGCCTGCAAAGCAGGATCGAGACATAGGTATCACTTTTCCGGCGGCGGCGGCGTCAACTTTTAAGTTAAGTTTATATCTCAGCAATGCCCAATGAAAAGGCCATGAGTTCAAGATTACAGGGGTCAAAGGTTACATTATAATCTTTGTTAATATTTTACGTTACGTTTTTGCGTTAAACAAAAGTTATTGCCTTATATCTCTGCAATGCCTGATCCAACTGGAACCAAACTTGGGTACATGGTGATATACATCAAAAGGAAGCAGCATGCTGATGCAGACATCATGCGGTCAAGGTTATGGGTGTCAAAGGTCATGGTATAATCTGTTAATATTTTACATTAAGTTTTTGCGTTGAACAAAGGTTATTGCCTTATATCTCAGCAATGCCTGATCCAATTGGAACCAAGCTTGGGTACATGGTGATATACATTGAATGGAAGCAGCCCACTGATAAAGCAGTCATGATGTCAAGATTATAGGGTCAAAGGTCACAGTATAATCTTTGTTAATATTTTACGTTAAGTTTTTGCGTTAAACAAAAGTTATTGTCTTATATCTCAACAATGCCTGATCCAATTGGAACCAAACTTGGGTACATGGAGATATACATCGAAAGCAGCACAGTGATGCAGGTATCACGAGGTCAAGTTTATGGTGTCAAAGTTCATGGTATAATCTTTGTTAATATTTTATGTTACATTTTTGCATTAAACAAAAGTTATTGCCTTATATCTCAGCAATGCCTGATCCAATTGGAACCAAACATGGGTACATGGATATATTCATTGAATGGAAGCAGCCCACCGATAAAGCAGTCATGACGTCAAGATTATGGGGTCAACGGTCACAGTATAATCTTTATTAATATTTTACGTTAAATTTTTGCATTAAACAAAAGTTATTGTCTTATATCTCAACAATGCCTGATCCAATTGGAACCAAACTTGGGTACATGGAGATATACATTGAAAGGAAGCAGCACGCTGATGCAGGCATCATGCGTTCAAGGTTATGGGGTCAACGGTCACTATAATCTTTGTTAATATTTTATGTTAAGTTATTGCATTAAACAAAAGTTATTTCCTTATATCTCAGCAATGCCTGATCCAATTGGAACCAAACTTGGGTACATGGTGATATACATTAAAAGGAAGCAGCATGCTGATGCAGACATCATGCGGTCAAGGTTATGGGGGTCAAAGGTCACGGTATAATCTTTGTTAATATTTTACGTTAAGTTTTTGCCTTATATCTAAGCAATGCCTGATTCAATTGGAACCAAACTTGGGTACATGGTGATATACATTGAATGGAAGCAGCCCACTGATAAAGCGGTCATGATGTCAAGGTAAAGCGGTCATGATGTCAAGGTTATGGGGTCAAAGGTCACAGTATAATCTTTGTTAATATTTTACGTTAAGTTTTTGCGCTAAACAAAAGTTATTGTCTTATATCTCAGCAATGCCTGATCCAATTGGATACACGGTTACCTATAATGATAGGATGCAACATGATGATGTTGGGGTCAGAAGATCAATATCACTGTGACGTTGATACAGAACTCTGCTTTTTCAACATTAAGTTTTTGTGTTTAGCCAAACCTCTCGGCTTTTATTTCAGGATTGGTTAAGCCTATTGCAAGTAAACTTGGATACATGGTTACCTATAATGATAGGATGCAGCAGGATGATATTTGGATCACAAAGTCAAAGGCCAAGGTCACTGTGACCTTGATATAGGACTCTGTGCTATTTCAACATTAAGTTTTTGCGTTCAGAAAAACTTCTCAGCTTATATCTCAGGACTGGTTAAGCCTATTGCAACTACACTTGAATACATGGTTCCCTATAATGATTGGAAGCAGTGTGATGATGTTGGCGTCACAAGGTCAAGGTCAATGTGACATTGATACAGAACTCTATTATTTCAACATTAGGTTTTTGCATTTAGCAAAGCTTTTCAGCTTATATTGCAGGATTGGTTAAGACTATTGCAACTAAGCTTGGCTACATGGTTACCTATACTGTTAGGAAGCAGCATGATGATGTTGGTGTCAGAAGGTCAAAGATCAATATCACTGTGACTTTGATACAGAACTCTGCTTTTTCAACATTAAGTTTTGCGTTTAGCAAAACGTCTGCTTATATTTCAGGATTGGTTACGCCTATTGCATCTAAACTTGGATACCCGGTTACCTATAATGATAGGATGCAACATAATGATGTTGGGATCACAAGGTCAAAGGTTAAGGTCACTGTGACCTTGATATAGAACTCTGCTATTTCAACATTAAGTTTTTGCGTTTAGAAAAACTTTCCCGCTTATGTTTCAGCATTGGTTAAGGCTATTACAACTTGGAAACCTGGTTACCTATAATGTTAGGAAGCAGCATGATAACATTGAGGGCAGAAGGTCAAAGGTCAAGGTAACTGTGACAAACAGGGGACAGGCGAGACATTTAATTCCGCGGAATTCTTGTTTAACAAATAATACATTGAAACATTGAGACTGTGCACTCAAGGCTTAGTTTTGGCCAGCTTGACCAGTAATTAGTTGACCCAAAATGTGGCTGGTAGGTTTGCTGGGTTGGTAGATGTATAATTCTGCATGGGACGGTTATTTTGAGAAAGAACTTCTGTAAATAACTTTGATGTATAGAACTACTCATTGTTGCGTATGAACCACGCTTTTATTCTATACATGTAATTGGATAATTGATTATGTTTATATTTTTCATAACAAACAGATGGTCGGCAGAAAAGATACTTGAAGCTGAACTTCCTGTGTACGCGTCAGACCGACCAATGTCTCTACAATCATATCTACTTTACCACTGATACGAAAATGCCGAAAAGCTGGATACATCTAATGTTCTTGGCTATACAGGTAAGTTCATAGGTCCGGTGTTATCTGCTTAGTCCCGTTTGCATAAATGCATTTATATGGATTTGAAATGATTGAATGAGCGCTGGTTATTGAATATAGACAGATATTTCTGCCATGCAATCTTTCTCACAATAATTAAAATTAATTAATTATAATGGAGGAATCCAGTTCTAGCTTTGTCCAGCCCATCTCTAGCTAAGCTCCACCCATGCTTTGCCCGTATTGGGATCAATCGATCCCTGCACTCTCTGAATCTCAATTTACAGAAACCTATACTGGTAAGCTATTACATATTTTGAAACTAATTTGACCGGGTGCTAGCGCCCAGTTAAATTAGTTTCAAAATATTCAATAGAATGTTTATTAAATAGTAAAGAAATACTGTAACAATTCATACAACGTGACAGACTATTAAGCGTTTAAGACAGACTAAATCGAGTCATTTATGACGTAATTGATTATGAAGTCAGCCTACATGTGATGTTGATTATGTCATCATTGATTGACTGAGAAATTGGATTCATGAATTAGTCTTAGTGTCGGCATGAGGTAACAGTGGAGTTATTGTAATAGCATTTCTCTGTTTGACTCTTTATCACTGGAATGACACTGGAACTCTATTGGAGAGATCTCCAAAAACACATTGGGGTGGAGGGTGCCCTTGGTATCCCGAAGAACCCTTCTTCCAAAAAGTGTAGGCAGGTGGGTGAGAGTCATAGTTGTATGAATGCTTGTTTACTAAACACGATTAAGATTGATTTAAATGTATATCAGATATTGAGGCTGTACATGTGTATTTTGTGAAACAGTACTTTGCAAATCATTTGTTTCTTTAAGCCATCTGCCATATTTCAGCTATATGATATAGTCATCATTTGAAATTTACAAGCTTTGAGTGCAAGTCGACATTGGGAGCTTAGATGTCACGTTGTAACAGAATACACTTGCCTGGTTTTCATTGCTTAACCAGCTGAGTTTCTGCAGACGACATATTCTATGGATGATATCTGCGAACCGGCTAAATATTTTGAAAGCAATTTGACTGAAAGTTGTTGGTGGCTAAGCCACCAACAACTTTCAGTCAAATTGTTTTCGAAATATTCAGCAAGTCATGAGTTTTTGCTCATTGAAATTATTTCCTGGTGCCTTTTTCTTACAGTCTGCATGCATACTAGCTTTAACACTATGATGGTGAAGTCATTAAAAACAGCCCCAATTATCTTGGGAATTTCCATTTGCAGACCAAGAGAAGGCTATTTTTGAAATGTTATCACAGGAATGACTGGCTCGATAATCGAGCCAATCGAGCCAGTCTTTCAAGTGGTATATGTTAAAGTCTTCTTGACCTGTAAGTGGAAGTTCAATTTGCAAAGATTTCAATTTTCTAGACAAATACTGACCATTAAACTGTTAACTTAGCTATAACTTTTTAAATGACTTGCATGATCACAGATGGAAATAAAATAATCTTATTGTGAACTAATGTCTTTCCAGGCAAAGGCTTCCACTGCTTTGAGCCAACAGGATCAAGGTGTCAGTGCCCTCAAAGCATGCTGGGATGCCATGAAAACAGAGCGACAGTTTGAGAACTTTTCAACTCTTGTTACATCCTCTTTTCCAAGTGTAAAGGTATAGCAACGATAATTTATATTTGATAGCATTAGTGATGTGGATTTGGATATTCTGTATGTAATATAAAATTTGTAGTAATTGTAGGTAATATAATGGAGATATGGATTGGAAAAACATGTATATTAATTTGATAATATTGTCTGCTGATAATTGTTTTGACTTTCGCATTGTACCAAGTAAGATAACTGTGTAAATACAGTAAAAATTTTCTGATGAATATTCTGGACATGTTGAACATAATGGATATTTCCAGTTTATCCGTCAATCATGATGTCATAATCAAGTACATGTATGTAACGTTTAAGATGACATCATAATCATTGACGTCATGAATGACGTAGATAAGTTCGTCACGAACGCTTAATTGATGATGGACTAAATGTTGTTGTATGAATTGTATGTCTTCACTATTAAATAAACATGCTATTGAATATTTTGAAAAGAATTTGACTGGGCGCTTTTGCTGCAACAGCACCCAGTCAAATTATTTTCAAAATATTCAACAGCTTATCTGTATAGTTTTCTGGAAATTGATAGTCAGGGAGTTCAACACGGGCGAATTGTGGGTGGAGCTTAGCTAGAGATGAGCTTGGCATAGCTAAAACTGGATTCCTCCATTAGATTAGAAGCCATTTCTGCCGATCAATTTTATCATTGGAATGACTGGCTCAATAACATGTATTCAAACTTGTTATTTATTTATTCAGCATAAACTTTGAAGTTTACATTTTCTATCCATCTTGTTGTCATTCAGGACCAGGATGCACTTCAGCGTGAACTCTGCAGTGTAAGATTCTTCGATGTATTTGAGTATAACTCAACAGAAAATCTCTGGTCCTGTTTCGTTTGCAATCATCCAGAGAAGATGTCTGGTCTATTCCAAGATGGTAGTCCTGTCATGTCTGTGAGTAAACATTCACTGTAGCTATTTGATGGTCAAGCCAGCTAAAAACAGCTTCTGCTGTGGTCTTGGGTCTTACGGAATATCCATTTGCGGGCTACGCAAAGACTAATTTTTAAATTTCACCACTGAAATGACTGGCTTGATAACCGAGCATGTCATTCTAGTGGTAAATTTTCAAAAATAGTATTCTGGCTTGTGAATTGACATTTACTAAGCAAAGATTTTAATTTGCTTGTCAAACTTTGACATTTCAAGGGTTAAAGAGAATCTTAAAGCTGACCTGGCATGTTAAAGGTAACTAATACATGCCATATTCATTAATGGTATAGCACGGATGGACCGAATGGGTACCAGCCGTCCCAGCTGAGCTGGGTACGGAACGGGCGTTCCGGATTCGCTCCAAGCACGCCCCCCCCCCCCCTGGGTAAGATAGTACGCGTATATAAGCCCTATGAGAGAGGTTTTGGTTAAAAATGGCTATGTCCGTTAAAACGTGTGTTGCGCATGCGCGCGCATCAGCTACCCTGTCAACACGTCTCGGAATTGGAAGCGAGTGCATGCTTATAATGTACCGAGTCGGTACTCGTAAATGTCTTAAACTATATTGTCCTCGTTATTCTTGGTACCGATCAGGACCGGAATAAAACGTGGATTACAGAACTTTTTACTATTTTAAAATCGGCCCGGAAATGGCTGAGTTACCGTCGAAAATCCTGTTAGATTATTTTTTTAATATTTCTCTTGACATTGTAATCGTGTGTATGCATAAATAGACAAAGAATGTGCTGTGCTGTAGCCACGTCACCACTTCTAGCTGCACGCTGATTGGCTACAGCTCGGCCGCTGATTGGCTGAGGCACCTGGCTCTGACGTCACGAGTAGTATAAAAGGGGGATAAAAGTCGAGAATCAGGAGCATCACCAGCGTGGAAGCCGCCCCGCGCAGGACGACTGGACCATCAGGATTAACGTGTGCAACTGCTAACCTACGGTGATTCCCACATCATCCGGTGCCATTCAGATTTCAGTTCATCCGCGGTGGTAAGGAGTCCTCGGCTTCCACAGTTTTTGTACACCCCCGGACGGCCATCCGGGGGTAATAAACTAACTTAAAATAATAACTCCCGCATCCAGACCTTTCTAGGGGAGTCTCCGTCGGAGGGATGTGCGGGCCCAGATGTAATTCTACAGAATGTAGAGCCGATGGTGATTCTTGGTGGATGACTTGCCGGATCTGCCAACCACGCTGAAAAGTGGACTTCAACTTCCGCACTGCATGTCGTGTGTGATTAATTAACTTTTTGACCGGTCTGGGTGAACTTTGCCCGGTGTGTTGCAAGAGCTATGTGACGTACCCCGCACTGTGTGCCAGTTATTGTACATGCATTATTATCCTATAAGTAGCCCTTTCTGTTAATGGGTTACTTTTAACTTTCATACTTCCGTCGCTGGATGGAAAACTTTACAACTACCGCTGAAATTATGTATCAACTAGGAGATTATCTAGTGGACATTCCTGAACTGTTCCATTACCTGTCCTGAGAGTGTACCATATCCATCCTGTCTGGAGAAGTCAGCCTGCGGATACCTGCCTGCAGACGTCTTCCTGCTGAAATCTTTCCAGCCTTGAGAACGTGTCATCTAGCGCTATATGTTAGCGCCTCAATTTCAGTAATTTGTGAACTTGTTCCGTACCGATTGAAAAATGTGGAGTGTGAACTGTGTTCTACTTCGATGTATGTCTTACTTGAAACTGGAGTAGGTTCCTGTCGGTGAAGAGTCCGGGAAAGGTGGTCTGCCTTTCTCTATGTCGATTTCTTCCTAACAAACTAACTCAACACGTTTTGTAAATTATATAATAATGGATAATACCTTTATTAATTGAAACAGAAACTGAGCCATATTGCAGGCTATAAAATTTAACAATACTTGTATAATAATTTCAATGTCTAACTCTAACAAAGATTCTAACTTATTTCGAAACGAACTTCAACTGCTGATGGTGACTATTAGCTGAAAGAGCTATAACTTCTCAGTAACAGAGCAATCGGAAGATTAATGATTTAACATCATGCTCATCCTTATATACAGTAAAAGTGGATACGAGCATGACGTTATCGTGATGACGTATTTAGAGGGATTCCCTGGTGATTTCCAAAATCTAGCTACTCCGATTGGTTAACGCTCCCTTGCCCACGCTCGTAAGATGGTCAGACTCAACCGGTCAGAACTAGTACACAAGTGATGCATCTTGACAGATAACATATACAAATTTGTTTAGACAGGACTCGTCAAGCATCCATTCCTTGCATACCCACGTCCCAATTACTAATTGTTCTGTTGTGACAAGACCATTCAAGTATCAACCCATCAGGATTAACTCATTATTAGTGCATTCTATTTGGGCGCAATAACTCACGGATGACCTTAACCTTCTGTACCTTGGGTGAGATACCAGCCGCAGATATGTGATAACCAAGCAGGTCCACCGACTTACTAGCGAAATCACACTTCTTACACTTCAATTGGAGGTTGTGCTCACGCAACCTTTTCATCACCAAGTCTAGATGATGAGCATGTTCCTTATGACTTCTAGAGTACACCACAATGTCATCGACAAACACATGCATAAATTTACCTACGTAGCCGCGGAAAACCGCGTTCATGGCGCGTTGGAAAACCGTGCCACTATTGCGAAAACCAAAGGGCATACGAAGCCATTCAAATTGCCCAGCTGGGCACACAAATGCTGTCTTCTCAATGTCTTTGGATGCCATTGGAATCTGCCAATACCCAGACTTCAAATCCATTGTAGAAAACAGAGTTGCCCCCAGCATACTGTCGAAAATATCCGCGATATTGGGCAACGGAAAATTATCTCTAGGAACTGCCTCATTAAGGCGACCGTAGTCAATACAAAATCTAGTCGTTCCATCCTTCTTAGGGACTAGAGTGATAGGAGATGCCCAAGGAGATGATGAAGGCCTTATGACGCCTGCATCCAGCATCTCCTTGACTTGTTCCTCCACAACGTGCTGCGTGGTCAATGGTAACCTATAAGCACGTCTAATTGGGTAACAATTGATACGGATTCCTACCCAGTTCTTTCGGACACGCGGTATCAAAGATATCAGCGTATTCCTTAAGAACATCGTCGATAACTTTGCTACTGGTTGTCTCAGTGATACTGGCTTCAGCATAGTAATCATTCTGGTGCCTATAGGGAATGTGTAATTTGTATGTTTTACCGAACCATTCCATCTCTGTTTTTCTGTAATTAATAACGGCCCCACCCGCATGCCAAGCATTGGCCCCAATTAATCTCTGATGACGCATTTTCTTAACAATCATTACGGGAATTAGCCACGCACCTTGAAACTTGACCTCAGTTTTGCCTAGTACGTCAATGGGTGAACCATTTACAGCTAGCAAGACCTGCGCTTTCCTTAAGGGTCGAGCGCCTAACAAGGTCTTCCAAATATCGCTTCTAATAAGCGATGTACTGGCACCAGTGTCGATAAGAATATCTATACTATGCTTACCGGTATCGACTGTTGTTGCGACCCATCGTCTCGCTCAATAAGAGTCGGACCAGGAACCGGTCGGTCGCAGGTTCCCTCCGCTGCGGTTTAACCATTCGTTGCGTGGTCCCTCAGATACGGCCTCGACATAGGAACATCTTCTGTCACTCCCGAAATGATCATGGCACACGCTCTGCGTATGGTGATCACCGCCACTAACCACTTCTCCATATGCATTCATGTTGGCTCCAGTTAGGAGGAAGCCATCCTGGTCTTCGTACGGTCAGTCATCCACTCGGTTCATATTATCTCGTCTGACATTTTGAGAACCCCAGGCTGGTGTAGTTACAGCATCTACCTCCATGTCCTCGGCCGATAGATTATAGTATGGGCACTGGTTCTCTGAATGCCCGGAAGGACCACACTTCCAACATTTATGATCAAATGTTTGGTCATGATGTTGAGGTCTTCTTTTCGGTTGGGCGTGCTGTTCGTCTTCATGCTGGCGCTTGAAAACAGGACAGAATCGCGGTCGTTCTCGGCGTGACTCCTGTGGTGGAAATACAGGTCAAAATCGAGGTGATTCCTGGGCTGGTCGTTACCGTTGCGTCGGTTTACTTACGCGTGCAGGTTCTTGCATCTTGGGTACACGGTGGTCGGGCGTTCTGGTGGCCCTACATTCCCTGGCCATGTGGCAAATTTTCCCGTTATAGCATGTCATTGGTTTCTTCTGAGTGTTCAGATGATTGTTACTCGGTTCGTTAACAGTCTGCTGGCACTGTCGCTTGGTGTGTCCAGGTGGGCCACAGTTATGACAGGTAATAGTGCGCGGTTGTTTAACTCGTGGTTGAGTAGGCATCTGTGGTGCTGCCATGGTTAATCCCGTTAGCTTCATCAACATCTCCTGCAACCCCTTTGCCATTGAAAACATGTTATGGATCATCTTGTCTTGTCGTGTTATCATCCTCTTCTCTAACTCATGGAGCTGCTTCCTCCAGTCGGTGACGGTAGATTTGTAATGACCTCGGGAAGGAGAGTCAAAGGCGCCGATCTCATAATCACACTCGTCCACTTCCATGGGTGTGTTGGTTCGTCTTGTTTCTTTAAGGTTCATAGCATCGAGCAAATCGCTCATGTCACCTTGCTCCTCAGTGTATTTTGTCGCCTTTTCAAGAGTGTCGTTTCCCTTAGTTATGACTCGGCGGGCAAATGAGATGTCCAATAGAGTGTTGACGTATGCTCGTACAATGATTCTGGAACTGTCCGGATTATTATCAGGGTAGGCTTTCTTGGCCATGGTGCGGAATCTGAGATTGAAAGAATTGATTCCCTCGCCACACTTTTGTCGAACGTTTTGAATCTCACACTTGAGTCTCTCGGACTCATTAGCAGATACGAAGTATCTTATTATGTGGGTATATAACTCATCCCATGTAACTGTAGTGCAGTCTCGACGTCCTTGTGAAGTTGTCCCCTTGTGGTCCAACTTACTATGTAAGCAGGATCGCCTGGGACCAAGGGCCATTCAAATTTGTTCAAAGGAATTTTGTATGTTAAAAAACATGGCCGGCATCAACCAATCAAAATTTAGCATTTGTTGGTCATATTGGGGTTTTTTGTATTTGATGTGTTTTAATGGTGAAAATTGCTCTATGTATGCTTATCAGGGTGCTGAGTTCAAATATGCCACTTTCGAGACTGTCGGATAAATGGTTTGGCTACCATCTTGGTTTGTTTTCCCGCCATAGGCTCCAATAGTAAAGCAAAGGGCCCATAGTAAAGCAATTGGGAATGCTTTAAACGACTTTTTCTCAAGAACCGCTAGGCTGATTTCAATTATATTTGGCAGGAAACATCCATAGGGCATAGAGATCTAATTTTGTTCAAACGAAGCAGATCGGTCAAAATCCAAGATGGCCACCGGCCAAAATGGCCAATTTTTAGAACCACTAAAAAATCTCTGAAACCGCTGGAGGAATTGATTCAAAACTCATAACACATCATCTATGACAACGTTAGACCCATGTTTATTCAAGGCAACCTGATTGGCCTATTTTGCTTGACGGCCATCTTGGATGATGTAGTTTTCTCGAAAACGACCTCCCTAACCGCTGAAGGGATAGCGCTGAAATTTGGTAAATATGCTTAGGGACCAAGGGCCATTCAAATTTGTTCAAAGGAAGTTTGTACGTTAAAAAACATGGCCGGCATCAACCAATCAAAATTTAGCTTTTTGTCATATTGGCTTTTTTGTATTTGATGTATTTTGATGGCAAAAATTGCTGTATATGTGCTTATCAGGGTGGCGAGTTCAAATATGCCTCTTTCGAGATGGTTGGATAAATGGTTTGACTGCCATCTTGGTTTGTTTTCCTGCCATAGGCTCCCATAGTAAAGCAATGGGCCCATAGTAAAGCAATGGGGAATTCTTTAAACGACTTCTCAAGAACCACTGGGCCGATTTCGATTATATTTGGCAGAATACAGCCTTAGGGCATAGAGGTCTAAGTTTGTTCAAATGAGGCTTATCTGCCAAAATCCAAGATGGCCACCGGCTAAACCAGCCAATTTTTAGAAATGTCTTTAAAAATCTCAGAAACGGCTTGGGGGTTGATTCAAAACTCATGAAACATCATCTAATGCAGGAGGAGAACCAATTTGTTCAAGCGAACCTGATTGGTCCATTGGCTTGGCGGCCATCTTGGATGACCTAGTTTTCGGAAAACAACGTCGTATCCAGAATCGTTGAACGGATTGGGCCGAAATTTGGGAGATATGATAAGGGACTAAGGGCCGTTAAGTTTTGTTCAAAAGTAGTTGATACATAAAGAAACATGGCTTCTGTTTTCTTGTTATTATTCTGCTCAACTCTGTAGGGTTTTGCTTATTGTTGATGGCTTTTCTGGTTGAAATGCCTATGATGCAGGTGAGCGATACAGGCCCCTTGGGCCTCTTGTTATAATTTCTGGTTCATACTGTGAATATTATCCCTGTTTACTGTGGGTGCTTTCAACTAGCCGCACCGTAAGGTCTAGTGACCTGTGATACTTCATAATTCCCATATTCGTTATCATCGTATCCGTTAGAATGTGTATTGGTTAATTGTGTATATGGCAAGTAGCCATTTAGTTAATATGTTTTGTTTTTTATGAAAACTTTAGGCCACAGTACGCTAGGAAATACTATACAGCAACATATATATTCGCATCGCGATTCCCGCCAGCATCAATTTTACACTGAGGTCGGCGATCATGCTCTAAATGTTTGAGCCTGACATGTTACCGACTAAACCTGGCTATTTAGCTCGATAGGATAGGTTCAAAGTGGCTAGGGACCATTTCTCCGTTAGAGACGCATAGTGTACGCCTCTTTTCCGGTTGTTGTGGTAATGTAGCCCCACGCACCGGCTAGGTTGTGCAAAATTGGCCTCATATATATATATTGAGTTGTTGTCTCTTTCCACTATAACCACCAGCTGTATGGCTTATTAATTGTTTGGATTCTCAATCGACCCATAGACAGGATCCGACCCTGGGAAACTATTGGTGGTTTCCGAGCGGTGATAGTTAAAGTACCGATTTACATTCGGATACTTATTAGGTAGACCCACCCCACCCCATGCCCCCCCCCCCACGCCAAAGTAGGAAGCACTGCGAAATAATAATAATATTAATTGATATGTTGTAATTCCGGCCTGCAGTGCATCTCTGGGCATCATGGAAAATAACCCTAACGACAGGTCAAATGTTAGCTCCGTAGCATGCGGTGACGGTCGAGATGTGGATCTCCATCCAACTCGTTGCAGTGTCTGGGTGAGGTCTTAGAGCCCACCACGCCCTCAGGGGAAGGACGCTAGCGGTGGATATCCGTCTCTCCCTCCCCACCATAATGTCATGTCAGTATTTAAATTTGCTTATGTGAACTGTGAAACTTGTCTGGTGATGTTATATGTGGTTGCGGGGCCTGGTAACCGGATCATTATTTGATTCGGGAGCCTTGTTCCGTAACATGTACGCACACGATCCTTTGGAGGTAGATGCTATGCTGGGCGACTTGCGGCAAGCTGAACATCTGCGCCCGGCGGATAAACGTGTCTAAAGTTAGGTAGTAAGCTCTCCCACTTGTGGCCAAAGCTTGTTCTCGTTACTAACAACCAATTGGTAGGTTAGGATGTAGCAGAAGGCCCGCCTAAATAAGGCGGCAACCACCAATGCAGTAACTTTGGAACTATATAGCACGGTGACCAGGGAATTCTTCGGAAATCGTTCGTCCCGTCTTCACGTAAACCAGTGTGCATCACATTAATTATGGCTTCACTAGGATTTTCAGCACTTAGCATTTTCTGTTCAACAAAAGCGTGGCCTTTTTTGCCAGCTCTTTTCCTCCGCTTCAGCGTTGAAGGCATTTTCCTGTGACGGAGACCCGCGCGAGGCACTTACCTCTCACAACAACAATATTTTCTTTGTGTGTGTGTGTCAGGGGTATATTAGCTTATACTAAGTTACCTAGTGACTTCTTTGCGAAATTCTCTCTTACAGGGATACCTCTGCAGATTCAAGAATCTGTGTGATACCTCCGGCGGAACTGTGTGGAAAGAACATCGGATGGCTCTATGTTGTGTATTATTGTGCTCATTTACTGTCAAACGCATAGAACTGTTTGTATAGTATTATCAAATTTGTGACTAATTATATCATCTCGTCCATTGCTCTAAATTAGAATGGACAGACATACCGGGAACACGAATAGTTAGGATGACACCGTGTGGTTCAATCTCGGCGGCAATGGTCGCACGGCCCCACTGGAACATCAGTGTTCCACCGCCTCTAGAAGTCGGTCTTTGTAACTTATGGAGAGACGCAATACGGGATCTGCAACCCTGAGATCCGCAGCTAACCAGCCCTCCCGCACATCGTGCACTTGCGGTGCGATGGAATGGAACAACATGGCGGACCAGTGCATACCCCTGCAAGCTACAAGTGGCGCTCAATGTGGGGATCGAAGGAGAAGCGAACCCACGCCAACACAACATCCACGACTTTCAGTCTCCTTCATACGACAGTCAGCTCTCCCTCGACATGGAAGTAGCATCATATGACGGACGTACTGCTCGCAATGTCAATAATTTCCCCGGTGCGGGACGACCAGCACCGCCTCAACACAAGTTTTGACCAATCATCTAGGGGACATTCCAAGATGCCTCGCTGGCGGGAACTCGATACATCACCTTATTGGATCTCCACGATAGGCCACCACCATCTACGCCGGATCGCGGACGACCTCGACAAA
Organism: Chaetoderma sp. LZ-2023a; assembly: GCA_034401795.1. NCBI lineage: Eukaryota > Metazoa > Mollusca > Caudofoveata > Chaetodermatida > Chaetodermatidae > Chaetoderma > Chaetoderma sp. LZ-2023a. The sequence continues at coordinate 136,444,969 of CM067359.1, read as the reverse complement.
GACCCCCACGAGGCAACCACACCCTTCACGACCATTTTGTTCGCCAACATCATCAATGGGTGACCAGTGGCTGGACGCTCACGTACCATACCCTGCATCCCCGCCTTTTCATGCGTCTTCACCCTACTACCTTGCGGTGCCGCGTTACGATCCAGAGGATACGGCTACACCTTTTCAGCAATACATCAGGAGACCCACACATCACACACATCATCCGCGCCAGTCACCTGCACCCACCGCCTCCGTACGAGGAATATCCATTGCATCAACCAATAGAATATCCATGTCGTCTGCATAGCACGCCTCCACCCTTGTATAGACCTACACCTGTCTATGGACCCGAATCAGGGCAGTTTTCACTTCAAGAGTATACTTACCTCCCTAATACTTTTGATATTGCTAAATATTGGCTTTCACTCAATAAACACTCAGATTTAAAACAGTTAGGTGCCCCTACTGGGCAGGGAGTCAGAGCGTAGTCTGGCGGATGCCAGCCCCACCACCGCGCATGCGCAGACTAGCACTTCCTCTTTGCTAGATTATTGGCAGAGAGTTCACACATGTCTTTTTGTGCTGAAGCTTTTCTTTATCTTAAACTAGTTTAAGTGGTGTTGGTTGGTGTGATAGTCACTTTTTTGGATGGCGGGAGGTTTCAATTCGCCAAAGAAGGACTTAGGACCTTTAAATCAGGTGACTTCTAGTAAAATTAGCGAGTTTTCTTCCCGGTGTATTGTGTTTCCGGGACTCGCGTTTACCGTGATAAGCGCCTTAGTTAGTTGGTTTAGGTCAACTCGGTGCTTCCTAGGACTAATTTCTCTTTCTGTTTATGTCCACAGGTCTGTATGACGCTGGGTGGTGACAATCACAGTTGCTGAGAGTTAGTTTTCTCTCCACCATGGTTCCATTTCCTACTAACACTGTTAGGTTATCTAACCAAATGAAAAATATGTCCAGTGAGTTGGAGGCCTAGTATAAAGGTCTTCTCACTTTGCCCTCTTGATCCAATTCCTTCCCCATGAGGTGGAGAGAGTTAAGAGGCGTGCAGATGGTGGAGTTCTCCGGTTCGTCACGTTGGATGGTTTGTCTATACAAAGTGTCAGGTATCTAGTTATTGATAATGTGGTGATGTTAATTATTGTAAACAAACAAAGGGAGATAATTAACATTTTTGCCAGAAAAGAGTTATCTATATGTATCTGATGGTTGTGTAGTCAACTTATCCATTCAGCATACAATTCGTCCTTGCACTTGGATGTTTTGTTGGGATCGAATTTTTCCTGTCACGGGATTAATGACGTCATAATCAGCCTGGCTATGTGTTTATCAGCAATTCAAGCGCTATGCTGGTTTCTGATGTATATTGATCTTTATGATCGTTTTCCTTCTCTTTGAGTTGGATTGAGTTTCTAAGCTTAACTAGTTGCTCATACTCCTTGTCCTTTGCCCTGTTTCAGGGACCGGGTTGCGCGTCCTGTGGTCGTTTTCTGCCGGATAAGTTCTGGCCGCATCTGTGCTGTCAATGTAGCCCTTGTGGTCCATTGGTTAATTGTGACATATGTAAGCACTGGGGGGGCGAGTTAATGTCCGAATTCTTGTGCTGTTTACAGGCGACGGACAAGGTGGTAGAGGAGGAGAAGAAGAAGAAGCGGAAACGAGAGGTTGTAAGTAGGAAGGGTAAGGGGAAGGTCTCGTCCGCGGTGGATATGGAGGCCTTCCGGACCGAGATGTTGGGAGAGATGAAGAGGACAATAAAGGATTTGGTTCCAGGGTTGCTTCGTGGCATGCTTCCTGGACCAAATCCTTTACTGTCCTCATCATCGGCTTCGGAGCAGGTAATCCCCGCCTCTGGATCGATTTTCCTTAGTCCGCTTCCGTTGTCCGACGATTCAGAGGTGGCCCCATTAGAGGGGGCGTTCCACGGCCCTGGCAGCAGGCTTATTGCCGCGCCGATAGGGGACCGTGGACGGTTGTCGCTGGAACCCGCGGGCTGCTTATCAGTCCAGGGGTATCCGCACGCCGCGGTGGCCAGTACCTCCTATGGCACCGTTCCTGGTCAGCCCGGGTTAGCTCTCTTTGCTAACCCGGGGTCTAATCTTTCTGACCAGGGTAATGAGGATTACCTGCTAGGGTCGCCGTCTGACGACGTGGACATGGATGAAGACGTTTGTGCACCCCTCGCGGGGAATACAGGCGCCTTGTTCCACGGTTTTACTCACCCTGGAGTAAAGTCCGCGGCTCAGGTGGTGGCCCAGGGCGCTGCTGATGGCCAGCGGTACCGCATACCTCGGCTTGCCGAGGGTGTTGCTGGTGCTGGCCGGGCCCGTGGTGAGCCTATATATACCCCGCGCTCTGCCACGGTGCCTGCTCCTGGTCAAACCAGTGATATTCTCATGCCGGTGCTGTCAGGCCCGCGTGTTTTCCCTGGCTTGCCAGGTGTATCAGCATACCCGCCGTCAAGCTCTACTGCTTGCGCTCAGGAGGAAGACGAAGGACCCCGTCTTGTAGAGCGCTCGCAGTTAGCCACGGAGGAGGATTGGTATGACGCTTGCCAGTGGTTGGTGAGCGTTAGGCCTGATCTGCCCGTGGAGCAGTCGGCTAGCCAGCGTGTTCACACGCCGTGGTTAGCTGGGAAACCGACTGCTAACGCTATGCCTTCTCTGCCGCTGGCGGAGCATGTCGTTGACATGTTCAAGGCGGCGGAGTCGTCCATTAAGTCGAGTGGACGTCTCGCGAAGGCCCCTCGCGAGGTGGCCAGGCGTTGTCGCATCGTGCCCCTGGATTACCAGCGGTACGGTGTGGTACCCAAGCCCAGCGTGGATGACCGCGCGGCTTTGGGTGAGGATGCGCGGCCAGGCTCCCGTTCTGACACGGGTGTCTTGTGCGCGAACGCGTTGCGTTCGGCGAATGCCGCGTTGCGTGATGCGGAGGAGAGTGGGAGGGCTTCGATTGCCGCTCTGTCCCACGTCTCCCAGCTGTTACAGGGGGTAGTAACGGCATCCGCATCGCGCCAGCCAAGTCCGGTCACTGTCCAGCGAACCATCCAGGATGGTATTAACCTGGCACTGGACTGTGTGACTCGGGCGGTGACCAGGAGTGTCAGGGCAAGACGCACGTTTGCCCTGGACAATCTGTGCCCGTCTCAGGACCTGTACAATAGGCTACTGCGTACGCCTATGACGGGCCCTGGTCTTTTTGGAGGTGAGGGATGTCGCCACCTCCAGGAGACGGTCACCCTGGTGAATAACCAGAGGGCGCTGCGCGAGCAGTTTGATGTACTGCGTCGTGCTAACGTTCGCGCCGCGGCCCCGGCGTATCGTCCCCTGCAGGCTCGAGGTGGTGATGGCCAGGTCAGTGGCCAGCCACCGTCGCAGCGTCGGCCTCGGCCGCGTGCGATTCGGCCAGCAGCGAGGGGGGCGCAGGTTCCTCAGGCGCCGTCAGCCAGGCAGCCGCCCGCGCACCGAGGTGCGCGCGGGGCGGGGCGGGGCGCGCGAGGGTCTGGGCGTGGTTATCGGTCCTGACAGGACGCTTACCGCGGTAAGAACCACTCCGGTGTGTATGGCGACGGAGACAGTGCCGCTCTTGCATGCCTCGTGTCCACCGCGGTCCCTAGGTGGGCCGGTGGGAGGCCGGCTAGCCGGCCACATGCAAGAGTGGGAACGGTTAACTCAGGACCGTTTAGTCTTGCGATGGCTTTCCGTCGGGTATCATCCAGAGTGGGTGACAGGCCCGCCGTCGCGACTGTCTCTGGTGCCAGTCTGGACTCCCATTCCGAGAGATCCAGAGCAAAGGTTGTGTATCGAGGAGGAGATAAATTCCCTCATACAAAAGGGAGCTATTCAGCCGGCACAAAGATGTCCGGGCTTCTATTCAACCCTGTTCTTAGTAACAAAACGCACCGGAGGGTGGAGACCGATTCTCAACCTCAAGCCATTGAACAAGTTCATCGAGACGCCCAGTTTCAAGATGGAAACGGTGCGCTCGGTGTTGGCGGGGTTGGAGAGGGGGATGTGGACGGCGTCGATAGATTTGAAGGACGCTTATTTCCACATCCCCATCCACGGGAGTTTCTGTCGCTTCCTGAGATTTGCATTCCAGGGCAGACAGTGGGAATTCAGGGTGTTGCCCTTCGGAATTTCCACGGCTCCTCGGGTTTTCACCCGTGTGGTTCTTGCGATCACAGCATACCTCCGCAGGAGAAGCATAGCAGTCCACACGTACATAGACGACTGGCTGTTGAAAGCGCACACCCGGGAAAGTTTGTCCGCCAATCTGGAGATTGTTTTGAAAATTCTCACAGACTTGGGCTGGATGATCAATTTCCCAAAATCAGAGCTGACTCCATCCCAGAAGTTTGTTTACCTGGGGATGTTCTTCGATCTAGAGACAGGATATGTTTATCCTACTCAGGAGAGAGTTCAAAAACTCATCTCGTTGATTCAGTCAGTGTGCGACAGTCGTCATGTCCTGGCACGGGTTTACTTGAGAATGCTGGGGTTGATGGTTTCGTTGGAACCAGTCATTCCTCAGGCCGCCTTACGCAGGCGGCCGATCCAGTTGTTTCTCATGACACAATGGACCCAGAGTACAGGTTCGCTGGACTCGAATGTGTCAGTGTTGGCGCCTCTGATTCACCACCTGCAATGGTGGTTGAATACAGAGAATCTCTTGCCGGGGGTTTTGCTAACCCCTCCCCACCCTCAGGTGACTGTGTATACAGATGCATCGATGGAGGGCTGGGGAGCTTGCCTGGAAGAATCCACGATATCAGGGCTTTGGAATCTGGAACAGTCAAAGGAACATATAAATCTACTGGAGCTAAGAGCAGTAGTCCTGGCCCTGGAACATTTCTTACAGAAAGTTCAGGGCAAGATTGTTCTTATTCGTTCAGACAACTCAACAGTTGTGACTTACATAAACCGCCAGGGCGGAACGAAGTCGCCCAGTCTCTGTATGATGACATGGAAACTGCTTTGTTGGTGTCTGGATCACCAGATTACCTTGAAAGCAGTTCATATTCCGGGAAGGTTAAACCTGCTAGCAGACTCATTGAGCCGAAGGATGAGTGTTTTACCCACGGAATGGCAACTAAATCAATGTGTGGCGGATCGTCTGTTCGACCATTGGGGGAAACCCAACATCGATTTGTTCGCAACGAAGAAGAATGCGAAGATGACGACGTACGTCTCTCCGATTCCGGATCCAAGCGCTTTCGCAACAGATGCGTTAGCTATCAGCTGGGGGAGAATGTATGCATACGCATTCCCTCCAGCAATCCTGATTCCAAAAATTCTTCAGAAAATCAGACAAGAGGAATGCCAAGTGCTTCTGATCGCCCCGGATTGGCCAAGCCGATCATGGTATACGGATCTGCTGGACCTTCTGGTCTGCAATCCGGTTCCTCTGCCTCTGATGGACGATATTATCTTCCAGGGCAAGGCCCTTCACAACAATCCGTCAATGTTCAGATTGACTGCGTGGATGTTGTCAAGGAATCTAGAATTAAGGAGGGCTTTTCTGAGCAAGCAGCCATGTTTATGGCCAAAGCCAGGAGGGGGTCAACCTCCAGAGCATATAATTATAAAATCAACAGATTTGCAGAATGGTGCTCAAAAAGATGTATTGATCCAATGGATTCATCTATTCAAGTAGTAGCTGATTTCCTCTGTCACCTCTATGATGCCTATAGCCTCAAGCCTAACTCTATTGCTGGTTATAAGTCAGCATTAATGTCTGTTATTCCTTGCTTGGCTAAGAGGGGAAGTGATGAAGTAAATACATTGAATGTATTAATTAAAGGCATGGGCAATCTAAGACCAAGGAATCCACCTGTGATTCCGTCTTGGAGTTTATCGCTAGTGCTTCAAGTACTAGGTGATAAGCCTTTTGAACCACTTAGTTCCATTTCTATGAAACTATTAACACTGAAGACTGTGTTTTTAATTGCTGCGGCCTCGGCTAGGCGTAGGAGTGAAATTCATGCCTTATCAGCCGAGGATGACCGTTTTGTGGTTTCAGGGGAAGGCCTTAAGCTGCTACCTAGGATTAATTTCTTGGCTAAAAATCAGTCGTTGAAATATCCAGGTCAACCTATTATTTTGCCTGCTTTAACTAGATATGATCCTAATTCTAAAGCATGGTGTCCCGTCCGGGCGCTGCGCCGGTACAAACAACGTACGGCGGCATGGCGCACCGACCAGTCAGCGTTATGGTTGTCATATATTGAACCCCATGGGAGGGCTTCTAAGGACACCATTTCCAGGTGGATTGTGGAATGCATTCAGTTTTGCCATAAATCCGCCACCGGGAAGCAGGTTGACGTGGCCAAGGCTCACAGTGTCCGCGGCGTAGTGACATCCACGGCCCTGTTTAATGGGGTCCCTGTGGATGATATTATGTCGGTGGCTCAGTGGCACTGTGAGTCAAGTTTTACAGACCATTATCTCCGTGACACCTCTAATCCTCTCGCCTTGTCGGTTTTGAAAAAATAAATCGGTTTATATTTTTTGAGGAGGTTTTTCCTCATTACTTATATATTTCACAATTAATTTATGGAAACACCCACTTTTTTGGGCCTGCATCAGTCTTTACCAATGGGAAGATGATGTCAGCAGCCATTTTCAACAAGGTCAGTCTTGTTCATGTGTTGTCCGTTGTTGATTGTATTGTCACGATTACCCGTTATTAATATGGTGATGGTTTGTGTATTTGTGTGGTTCATTGTTGAGAGTTACGAAAATGGAGCTTTTTCGTCTCTGTCCTGTAGTACATGGCACTTGTACGTAGAGAGCGTATAGGACATTGAGGTCAGTCGACTCTTCCTCCCAGGAAGGAGGGGGGGGAGCGCATATGACATTCGGTCATCTCTCATACATCGGTGGTGTTATCCGATGGTTAGTCAAATCCTGACTGTTTTTTCTTACAGTTTCAGAAGTTTAAGTGCCTTAAACGCAGAAAAGCGTATAGGGATGAGCTGGTCTTTTGACCTCGCCTCCCTCCCGCCAGATTCACTTTCGAATTCTGGCAATATCAAAAGTATTAGGGAGGTAAGTATACTCTTGAAGTGAAATAAACGAAATCTAGGATTTCTTTTTTCACGAGAGAGTTGATACTTACCTCCCTAGATACGGACCCGGCCTCTCCACCCCACAGAGGCTCGGTCTTCAGGCTCTTAATAGTTGCATGTGTGTCAGCCAATAATCTAGTCAGAGGAAGTGCTAGTCTGCGCATGCGCGGTGGTGGGGCTGGCATCCGCCAGACTACGCTCTGACTCCCTGCCCAGTAGGGGCACCTAACTGTTTTAAATCTGAGTGTTTATTGAGTGAAAGCCAATATTTAGCAATATCAAAAGTATTAGGGAGGTAAGTATCAACTCTCTCGTGAAAAAAGAAATCCTAGATTTCGTTTAATTCGGTGGAACATACGTATCATGCACAGCATCAGCGACGGGAATCACCACAGATACGGCACCATCAGCATCGTCAGGGACATCGACGAGAGACCACGCACACCACCACCAACACGCCGACCAGCATCTGTGTTCTCATCTGTTTTACCAGCACCACCACCAGGTTTCGCGCCCATCACTTCTCCACGAGGACTTGACCGGATCATTCTCTCTACCCCCCTCCCCGAATTTAGCGGGGAGACTGATTGGGCTAATGACAAATTTCAATTCGAAATCATAAGTCGTACCAGCCGGTGGACCAATCGTCAAATGGGAGAGTATTTAGCCGCAAAGCTGTCCAGGAAAGCTTGACAAGTCCTGGCAGACTTGGGCACAGACTACGCACCAACATACAAGGAACTGGAGAGCTCGTTGTCGGAAAGATTCGGCGACAGCCCTCGGGCGAAACAAGTCAATTACAGCTCAAAAACTTACATCGCCGCTCGGAAGAAACATTACCGGAATTAGCTAGTCGCATCCGTCAGTTAGTTACCCGCGCTTATCCCAGCACAAATAGCGAGGGCGTCACCCACTTACATCTCAACACTTTCATCGACATGTTGAGCGGGGAACCCGCCTTGAAGGAAAAATTGTTCCTCACGGAGCACAGTAGCGTCCAACAATTAACGGCCACCGCAGTTCATATAAAAAACCTCTGAGCGAGAGAAAAACAATAGCCGCCAACTGCATTCTATAAACGAAGTTAATGATGTAAACGTCGCTGCCACCAACACTGAATCAATCACTGCAACTGTAACTACCTCAGCATCCAACCAACACGCGCAACAAGAACCAAACACCAGCCAAAATCACGTGTCTAGAGGAATGGAGCATGGCCAATCCCATCGCGGGGGCCACAACAATGCCCCAGGACGCGGGAACAAGCATAATAATAACAACCATCAAAATATGCACGCTAGGCTAGAAGAGATTACTAAACAGATCCCCGCACTCACCAATCTGGTCACCACACTCAGCACAACAGTAGCAACACAATCCACCACCAGACCAGCCACCACTACAGCTTCAGCACCGCCACCAAACATATGCTTTGGATGTAGTCAGCCGGGCCACTGGAAGGATCAATGCCCTAACCAGCCTCCCTCAACAACTCTGACGCACCCCGCAGTCTAAGAATCCGTCAAACTAGTAAGGACACCGATTACAGTCGCTTCGGTGCCCATTCATACAACCCGGCTCAACTGCAGCCTCTGAACCACGACGTCAGGTGGCCAATACTCACATTCATTCTCCTACTACCCTATGCATACACCAGCACCCGGCTTCCTCTATGTCGGTACCAATGATGCATACCGCATCTGCAGCACTGACATTCTCCCCCTACGGAAACTGGGACCCCGCAAATTCTGCTTCTACTCAACCTTCTTTTCTATTTAAAATGGCAGTGGTAGGTTGTAGCACCTCCACTGAAACAACGGTTATACGAGGACCATGACCCACCCACCAAGGCACTTTACACCCAGTGTCCCTTGGTGGTATGCAATTCACAAGTCCATACAGCATCACCTACAACGTCCACCAGGAGCAGTAGTGATTCCAAAAAGAGCACTCATTCAGCATCATTGGTCTGCAAGAAGAAGCATCGTTCAAAGGATGGAAAACAATCACACCGTCACTGTTTCTTCTGCACTTCAACCAAACATCCCATGATGCAATGTCAAAAGTGGCTTACACAGGTAGCCCTCACCCGCGAACGCGAAAATCCTATCTGCACGGCTGTTTACACCAACTCGGCATACACGGAACCAGCAACAATGCCAACACCATTGCTACCCCCAACTCCATCCTCGCCTAAGCAATCGCAGCAGCAGTAATGACGGGTTGGCCCTTTCCACACTCGGCCACCAATCGCACTCACGGAAGCCATCCGGAAACAAGCCAACAATATACAGAATGATACCGCACCATCCACACTTCCGCAAATGGTATCATTGAAAACTTCTGCAGGCCCACCGTAAAGTAATATATAAGTGCGCCTGCCTGTTTAGCGGTATTTCCACCAGTGCCACTGTAGACACTGGAGCTTCCATCGCCATTTTTAACACGCGCTTGTATGAGAGCATCGCACCTCATAAGAAGCCACCCCTTAAGCCTACAAACATATTTTTGCAAACAGCTACGGGAGCTGATGTCCCCGTGCCTGGTACAGTAAACCTCGTAATACAAGTAGAGGAGATGCAATTCATTCAGCGAGTTGTCATCGCCTCTATTCAAAACCAATGCCCTGCTTGGTTCTGATTGCCTCAGTGCCAGCGAAGCCGTCATGCATTACAGGCAACAAGAATTAGACATAATGGCCGACGGCTACCCCTTGGACTGGAGTCATCACTGTACGGTACATGTGCAGTGATTTTAGCGTCAACAGTTGAGCCGGGACAGGAAAAAATGTTATGGGCCACGACACCACAGTTAGGAAACAACACTCACATAGCCATGCTGGAACCCGACCCTGTATACATGATTGCCTCACAATGCGCCAGTCCCTGCATGATCATGGACACCACCAACATCCCTTCAAAGACCATCCCCACATCCATCGGCTATGGAATCCTTGTTGAAAAACTTCATGGAAAGTCATGGACTTTGTTGAGTAGCCAAAAAATGAATGAACTTCTGATATATAGCATTAACTTAGTAACTAAAAAATGTTAATTAGGAGTGCCACAAAAATTTGAATTATAAATAACAGCTTGAGACAGGCTTTGTCCGCACTTTTTAAAGAATACCAGAGAAATGCAGTTAGATTTTCGAGTACATCTGGCTATAGGTTCTGTTATATGACAATATTATCGCTTCTTCATCAGGGTCAACTAAAAGAGAAGAAAGGAAAGTGGAAGCTTTTCAAAAGATGGAAAACACGCTATTTCACTCTGTCAGGCGCGAGCATTACCTATAATAAAAGCGATTCTGTGAGTGTAAATAGTCTGTATCATTAACGCTATTAGCATCATTCTGATTACAGGAACTTCAGTTTTCATGGGGAATATTTCCTTGAAACAATCTTTCATACCTACATAATTTCACCATCTACAGTATCATCATCATCAGAATCATAGTCTTCGTCATCGTAAGGGGCGTTACCTATCATCCTTATCATTTATTTATT